>JAJONZ010004882.1:0-38876 GCA_029582445.1 Solanum paucissectum
CAATTGGAGCAGTTCAAATGCACACACATCTATAGAGAGGCAAACACTACGGCTGACCATCTTTCCAAATTCAGCCATACTTCAGATATCATCCAACATTTCTACATCAAAGATCAACTTCCTATACTAGCGAAAGGAAGTTTCATTCTGGAAAAACTTGACATGCCAAACTTCAGAAGAAAGAGACTGAAAAGAATCAAGAGGCCTCCCTAACATTGAGACTATTCTGATAGGATTTCCGGTTTAGGTTTTCTTTTTAGGCTTTATCTGTAAGGGGAGAGTCTCCCTTGTTTTATTCTTGTCTTACTTATGTAAGGGGAGAGTCTCCCTTATTTATGTTTCCTAGTTTCTTTGTATCGAGAGGAGTCCTCTCTTTTAGATTCTCAGACATTAGGTTTCACCTTTCTAGTATGGGGATGAGTGGACTTTCCTTAGTAGGAAGGACTATTCTGAATCACCATAGGATTGGAGGTAAGGTTTATGCCCCCCTCTTTGTACTTACTTTGTTTTATTTATGTTAAGGCCTGTGGGTGTTGCTAAGCCCTTGACCCATCCAAGGGTCGTTAAAAAAAAAAAAAAAAACTATAAACCGTAATTCTAAACCCTAAACCTTAAACCTTAACCCTAAACCCTAAACCCTAACTCTAAACCCTAAACATTAAACCTTAAACCTAACCCTAAACACTAAATCATAAACCCTAAACCCCAACCCCAATCCCTAAACCCTAAACAATAAACCCTAAATCCTGAACTACATCGCACCTTCATTTTCTTAAATTTTTTCTCTCTAAAATTCTCAAAAAAAATGCTCCCAAAAAATAGCCCACAACGGCTATAAATCCTCACTGTATGCGCACTGCCGGAATGGCGCGTGAGCCATCGGCAGAGCTCCCTAGGTCACCGGATGAATATCAAATGGAGCGCCTGAACGATAGCAACAAAACCTACCTAGCCACTCTCTCTAATTCATCCCACAACTCCACGAATTCACAAAATACTGATGAGATCAACACTGCGATTTCGGTCAAAGAGTTAGAAAGAACGCAAAAAATTATTTCCACAGGAGCTGTTGATTCGATTCATGAAAACTGATTGGATATATGGAACCCCCTAGTATCGATCTCCACTATAGCAAAAAATACAACGGATTTCACCATCCCAATCGACAGGAATCGTGAGGCGAATTTTGTGCGAAGTGCGAATGAATCGCCTGAACTGCGCCTTCAATTTCTAGAAACCTCTAGTCAAATTTGAGCAAATTCAACCACTAGGGATTACTCCACTCATGATGAGGTTCATCACATAGAAATTTCAAGAAAAATGGACGGTGGAATCGCCGGTGGGGAGAATTCCGGTGAAAATCGAACTCAGATCGCCGGAGTTTATGAAAAATCTGGGAACGGGAATCATTCCCCTCCACTAGATACTCATCTTTCAGATATCTCAAGCAATGTGGATGGGGGAAACATCATCAACAACCAATCAATCAAAATGGCTGAACCTGTGATGAACTTGAGCAAGAGCACAAGTCGAAATGCTCAAGACACTGATAGGAATGGTTCAGTCTCAGTTTCTTCTGCAGGACACAATAACCAGTGGGATGTATTTCCTCCAGCAAGAGCAATCACAATGCACGAAGATGCCAACTTAATGCAAAAAAGGATGCTGAATGAACAACAAGCCAATGATCAGACCACAAAGTGACAG
The DNA here is from genome assembly GCA_029582445.1 of Solanum paucissectum. Lineage (NCBI taxonomy): Eukaryota > Viridiplantae > Streptophyta > Magnoliopsida > Solanales > Solanaceae > Solanum > Solanum paucissectum. The sequence goes on from JAJONZ010004882.1 coordinate 1,708, forward strand.
GCCTCAGAAAACTTATCTGAAGAAGCACAATCATCGAATTTTTCCTTTGGAATTCATGGTAATTCAATGAGCGTAACTCCATTTCCTATTCCGTGTGTAATGCAGGATACAAACTAGGACAAGTCAATGGAGAAATCTGGGCATGATCAGCAGCAAATGGATGAACAAACTAGTCAAAGTCACCAAACTAAATGCAAAGAGGTGCAGACAGGTAAGCTAATTAACAAAAATGCTATTCACAATGATGCTACTAACACTGAGGCTCATCTACACAATGTGGTAAATGAGCATATCAGTAGAAATGCTAAATTTTCAAAACAGGATAGCAATCAGGGTCACAAAGACAAAGAGGGGCAAAAGGATCAGCACAAGGATACAAACCAACAAGGAGTAAATAACAGACTTCAACAGGACAACAATAGAGCTAACAAGGATTATCAGAACAACTTCCCTAGGATCTGTAACAACTATGCTAGGTATGATCCTAATCTTCAGAAGAATAAAAATATGGAAAACCAGGTTAACAATAAGGTAGGTCAGGACATTGTAAAATAGCCGATCAGTCAACAACAGGGTCAGACTCAAAATAATGTTAAACAGAACTCTGTCCCTGAACCTGCTCCATTCACTATTGTCCAGTCCTTTGCTGCTCGTTTAAATATAATCAGTCCAAGAATGAAATTCCTATTGTTTTGGATAGTCCTGTACACACCAAAAGACATGGGTTGCCTGCTGTGCTTTTACAAGAGGATGATTATAATGTTAAATTGGCTGACAGTTGTAAACACACCTTAGTAGGCAAATTCACCAACACCATGCCTAAAATGGAGATTATTAGGAAAAGTTTCAATCTGCAAACCCAGCTAACTGGGGGGGTGAAAATAACTCATTTTAATTCCAGGCATGTTTATATTGATCTTGATAATGAGTTTGATTATGTTACGGTTTGGACCAAACAAAGGATGAGTATTGAAGGTCAATTAATGAAAATTCAAACATGGACACCTGAATTTACACCTGAAGAAGAGACCCCTATAGTTTCTATATGGGTACGATTACCTGAACTGCCGTGGCACTGTTACAATAAGGTCCTCTTGACGACAATTTTGAGTTCCATTGGCAAGGTATTGTACCTTGATTCACCATCATCTCAAAAGACCAGAGGCAGCATGCCAGGGTGAAGATCCAAACTGATCTTACCAAGGGAAGACCTCCTCATGTTTGGATAGGATTTAAGAATTCTGATCCCAACAAAGGGAGGTGGCAAAAAATTCAATATGAAGGGATCCCTGACTATTGTATGTACTGTAAACACCAAGGGCATGTGAATAATGTCTGTACTATCAAGAGAAGGGATGAAGATCTCAAAAGGAGGAAAGAAATGGAGGTTGAAAAAAATAACAAGACTAAGGGGGAACAAGAGAAAGGAGGCACTAAAACCATGCGGGGTACAGGACAATGAGAAAGCAGAGACCAGTACAAGTGCACAAGCTCAACAACAACTGACACAAAGGAGTGATTACAGACCTGATGAGACTCGAAGACAAGTTCAAGAAAAAAACCATCCTACAAGTCCACAACAAGCATCAACCTCCCATTTACAGACTCAGCAAGATCAGGAGATAGGTAACTAAGATGAACAATGGCAAACTAGAAAAAAGAAGCAAAACAAAAATCAGGAACAATCTCAGCCCAAGACTGCTTGGAGACCTGTTTCACCACAATAGAAAAACACTAAGGATAGCAAACAGCAGGAGCCAACAACATCAGGTATACTATCTACAATTCATACTCATAATAATTATACTAACTTAGAAATGCAGGAACCACATGATACAAACAATGTTGAGGAAGGTAACAACAACAGTACTGCAGGTCAAGGAAGTCTTCCAATACAAGGGTCAGACAATAACTCATCCTTAATAAATTCTAACAATAAAATAAGTCTGCAAAAAGATCAGGCTGCACCCACCAAAAACAACAAAACCACAGGTATTGTCTCTATACTCCCATCCCCTAAACCCCTTGATGTTGTTATTAATGTTGATGAGGAAGCTGTTGGAGGTATGGAAGGGAGGGTACATGAGATACACACTAATCTGCAGGAAGGGGTATCCAAAGTGGGAGGGAATTGACTCATGTTCTACATGAGGTTGTGGACAAAGACCATAGGATTGACTCTAAAGCCCCTGCTACCCCTATATCAAACCAAGAGCAAGCTGGACAACAAAAAATTCAGGAGGAAAATGGTATGAATACTGAAACAGGAAAACAGAAAACTAGGCCCAATAATAAATCAGGAGAAAGGCTGGGCAAAAAGAAAAGAGAGGCTATAAAAAAGAGGCAGCAAAAAAGTAAGGTGCAGGAACAAGGTATACCAGATAAGGGCCAACAATCAGAGGAACAAGTTGCAAACAGAGTCAAGAAGGGTAGGCCAATACAAGATGATTATGGGGCTCTAAATTCTGAAGATGAGCTGGACCCTGGCAATCAGTCCATTGATGAATATGATGAAGAGGAAGAAGAAACTAGTAATCATCTAATTCGAGCATTTGGATCCACCTTTTATGATGAATGGCCAGAACAGGTTCAGGAAATCACAGAACAACAGGGGCTATCCCCAAGAGGTAGGAGACAAAGCAGACAAAACAAACAACATGCTACCATCAGTACGTCTGCTACTTCCAGCAGGCCCATCACCAGGTCCAAATCTAAAGATTTTTAATGATTAAGGCCATTTGTTGGAATGCTAGGAGTATCAACACCAAAGTTCTCTGGAGAGACTTTAAACACTCAAGAAAATGCACCAATTGTCTATGATTGCTATTCTTGAACCCTTTACAGACACTTCTCAACTCAACATTGTGAGAATTCAACTTCAAATGGACCATGCTGTCAATAATCCTAATGGGAAAATATGGCTTTTTTGGTCTAATGAAATCATTGGTAATATTCATGAAAATGGTGAGCAACATATCACATGAGAATTCAAACACTCTGATCTTACTGAGAGGTTCATGATGTCCTTTATGGAAGGGCTGCACAGGCTAGAGTATGGAAGAGGCTAGATAGGGCCATGGTTAATGATAAATGGCTAGAAGTTATGCCTCAAACTACTATTGAACACCTTTCCTCAGTTGGCTCTGATCACAGTCCCTTGCTACTGGAAATGGTTAGAAAAAATGAAAGTCATATCAGGTACTTCAAATTCTTACATTGTTGGGTTGACAATGAGAGCTTTATGGAGACTGTTCAAAAATGCTGGGAGAGGGAGGTCACTGGTAACCCTATGTGGCAATTGCATCAGAAAATGAAGAGGTTAACCTCCACCCTTAGTAACTGGTCAAAGAGAGAGTATGGAGATATCTATGCTAAAGTGAAGGAGTTTGAAGAGAACATCAGGAAAGCTGAGGAGGAAATTCTTACAAATAGTACAGAAGCTCTTAGACAGTAGTTACATCTCATGAATGTCAACTACATTAGATATTTGAAGCTGGAGGAATCAATTCTCAAACAGAAGACTCAACTTCAATGGTTTAAGGAAGGGGATGCCAATACCAAGTATTTCCATGCTTTGATGAGGGGAAGAAGAAGAAGGCTATTTCTGCATAAAATATTTACTGGCAATGATGTGTGGATACAGGGTGATGATCAGATTGCACAAGCAGCTTGTGATTATTTTCAGAGGATGTTTACTGGTCAGAATTGCAGAATCGATAAAAGAATTCTCCAATATTTGCCTACTTTAGTTACTCCTGAACAGAACCAAAAACTGCAGGAAATGCCTACTATGGAGGAACTAAGACAGGTGGTATTTTCCATGAACCCAAACTCAGCACCAGGCCCAGATGGTGTAGGGAGAAAGTTCTACCAAACATGCTGGAACATCATTAAAGAGGATCTGTTAGCAGCTGTGCAATATTTCTTTTGTGGTCACATTATGCCTAAGTTTATGTCACATGCATGCTTAGTTTTACTTCCCAAAACAGAACAGCCGAACAGATTCACTGATCTCAGGCCTATTAGCCTCAGTAACTTCTCAAATAAAATCATCTCCAAACTCCTAAGCATGAGACTGGCAGATGTTATTCCATTACTCATCTCAGATAATCAATCAGGGTTTGTAAAGGGGAGGAACATTACAGAAAACATCATGCTTGCACAAGAAATCACTCATGGCATTAAGAGACCCAAAATGGGAGACAATGTTGTGATCAAACTAGACATGACCAAGGCATATGACAGAGTGTCTTGGGCATTTACCTGTTTGGTGTTGAGGAGATTTGGCTTTGGGGAGTTCTTCATTGATATGGTTTGGAGAATCATGAGCAACAATTGGTACTCAATCATTATTAATGGCCACATACATGGTTTCTTTCATTCAACTAGAGGCCTTAAACAAGGTGACCCTCTATCTCCGACCCTATTTATTTTAGGTGCGGAGGTTCTTTCAAGAATGCTTAATCTCATCCATCAGAATCCTATGTACAGAGGTTTCAACATGGAACCCAAAGGTCCACAAATCAACCACCTAAGCTTTGCAGACGATGTGATTATTTTTACTTCAACTGATAGACACTCTATGAAGCTCATCATGAACATATTGGAGGAATATGAACACACATCTGATCAGCTTATTAACAAAGAGATGAGTCATTTTATGATTCCAGTTAACACTTCCCAAGACATCATCAACAATATTCAGGAGGTCACTGGTTTTTCTCAGAAGTACAGTCCAATCACATACCTTGGGTGCCCTCTCTATATTGGTAGACAAAGAATCATTTATTACTCCCACCTAGTTGAGAAAGTCTCCAAAAAGATTTGTGGCTGGCAGGCAAGACTTCTCAGTTTTGGAGGCAAAATCACTCTAATAAAACATTCTTTGCAGTCCATACCTATCCACACAATGGCTGTTGTTTCACCTCCCAGTACTACTATCAAATACATAGAGTCTATTAATGCTGATTTTTTCTGGGGAAGAGAACAGGACAAGAGGAAGTATCTTTGGGCATCACTTGAAACCATGAGCCTTCCTTATGAAGAAGGAGGTGCTGGGATCATAAGGCTCACAGATATATGCACTACTCTACAGTATAAGCAATGGTGGAGTTTCAGGACTAAATTATCACTATGGGGTCAGTTCCTTAAATCCAAATATTGCCAGCGAGCCAACCCAGTTGCAAAGAAAGTGGTTACTGGTCAATCTCTAGTGTGGAGATACATGATGAAGAATAAGAGCAAAGTGGAAGATCATATCACATGGAAAATTAATTCTAGAAGTTGCTCCTTTTGGTGGGATGATTGGCTAGGGAAGGGAAGGGTGCTCTAGCTAATTATACCACTAGTATTTCCAGCCATAATAATGCCACTATAGCTCATTTTCTTGTCAACGGAAAATGGAACGAAAGAAAGCTAACACAGCAGGTCCCACCACTGCTCATTCCTCACATTCTAAGCACCAATTTTCAATACCAACAAGGAATAAAAGACACAGCAGTTTGGAAGCCTAATAATTCTGGAAATTTCTCATGTGCTTCAGCCTGGGAAATTTGCAGAAACAGGAAGAATAAGACAGTGATCAACTCACAGATTTGGCATAAGAATATCCCCTTCAAAATGTCCTTTCTCGTATGGAGAGCATTAGGAAACAAATTGCCAACCAATGAAAATTTGGCGACCTTTGGGGTAGAGCCAGTAAAGTGTTTATGTTGCATTCAACAAGGGTGGGATGATGTTGATCACATCTTCAATCAAGGACATTTCGCAACTCATATTTGGAAATTCTTCTCAAGTACTATGGGTGTTACTTTCCAGCAGTCCACGTTGAGCAGCAGGCTATTGAGTTGGGGTGATCTTCAAAGTAAAATGAAGCTTACAATACCCTTACCTAAACACTTCCCATTGTGATCTGCTGGAACCTGTGGAAGAATAGATGTACAGCAAAGTATGGGCACAAGAAATCCAGCATCAGCAGAGTCAAATACATGGTCCTCAAAGACATCTCCAGTTGTTCAACACTGCCTTCACGTACATCCAGTGGCCTCCAAAGTGGACAGAAGTGGTGTACTTGGTAGAAAGCTGCAAGCATGAGGTTAAAGTCACTTCAGTAAGTTGGAAAACCCCCCCTCCTAATAGGTATAAACTTAACACTGATGGTAGTGCCTTGCACAATCCCGGGAAAATTGGAGGGGGGGGGGATTTTGTGAGATGAACATGGAGATATCATATACGCATTTGCTATACCTTTTAGAGAGGGAACCAATAATCAGGACGAAATTCAAGCTGCCAGTCACGGTCTGAATTGGTGCATTCAACATGGATACAACAACATTATTCTTGAAGTGGATTCAGAGCTATTAACTAGGTGGTTATTGCAGACGTCTATCCCTCCTTGGAGGATTCAAAGGTTTGTACAGGACCTCCAAATCCTTGTGAACCAATATGAATTCTTCCAATGCGTGCATACTTACAAAGAGGCCAACAGTACTGCAAATTTCCTATCCAAACATAGTCATAGACAAGATATTATTCAACATTATTACACTCACAACCAACTGCCAAATGCAGCAAGAGGTAGTTATATTCTCGAGAAAATGGGAGTTCAAAGTTTCAAAAGAAAGAAATTGAAAAGGATTAAAAAACCTCCATGACTGGCTCGCATTGTGGTTTTGTCAATATCCTTTTCAATGGGACTATGTCTTAACTAGGTATAGTTGTTTTGAATAGGTCTTTACTTTATTCTTCCTGGGTAAGGGGAGAGTCTCCCTTATTTAAGTTTTCCTAGTATCTTTGTATTGAGAGGAGTCCTCTCCTTAGGTGCTTAGCTCTAGGTTTATCTTTCTAGTATGGGGATGAGTAGACTAACCTTAGTAGGTAGGTCGACTCATGAACCACCATAGGATCGAAGCTTAGGTTTATGTCCCCCTCCTTGTATATATTTTAAAATTTTATTTATGTTAAGGCATGGGGGTGTTGCTAAGCCCCTGACCCCTCCAAGGGTCGTTCAGATAAAAAATAAAAAATAAAAAAATAATCCTAAACTCCTAACCCTAATCCCAAAACCCAAAACCCAAGACTTTAACCCGAAACCTAAACTCTAAACTGTTAATTCAAGCTCAAAACCCTAAACCCTATACCCTAAATCATATACCCTAAACCCTAATCCCTAAATCCTAAACCCTAAACCCTATATCGTAAACTCTAAACCCGAATTCTTAACCCTAAACAAGAAACCCTATACCCTAAACCCTAAACCATAAACCCTAAACCCTAACCCTCAACCATAAATCCTATACACTAAATTCTAAATGAAAAACCCAAAACACTAACCCTAACCGCTAAATCCTAAACCCTACCCCCTAAACCCTAAACACTAAATCATAAACCCTAAACCCTAAACCCTAAATCCTAAACCCTAAACTCTAAACCCTAAACCATATACCCTAAACACTTAACACTAAATTCTAAACACTAAACCGTACACCTTAAACCCTAAACCCTAACCCAAAATGCCAAACCCTAAATAAACCCTAAACCCTAAACCCTAACCCTAAACCCTAAATTCTAAATCGTAAACCCTAAACCCTAAACTCTAAACCCTAAACCCTAAACCCTAAACCCTAACCCTAAACCCTAAATATTAAACCATAAAAACTAAACCCTAAACCCTAAACCCAAAACTGTAAACCCTAACTCTAAACCCTAAACGCTAAACCCTAATTTTAAACCCTAAACCTTAAATAACCCTAAACCCTAAATTCTAAAACCAAAATTTTAAACCCTAAACCCTAAACTTTAAACCCTAACTCTAAACACTAAACCCTAAACCTTAATTTTAAACCCTAAACCTTAAATAACCCTAAACCCTAAATTCTAAACTCTAAATTCTAAAACCTGAATCCTAAACCTTAAACCCTAAACGCTAAATCCTAAACGCTAAATCCTAAATACTAAATCCACAACCCTAAATCGTAAACCCTAACTCTAGAACTATAAACTCTAAACCCTAAACCCTCAAGTCCAATCCCTAAACCTTAAACACTATACCCTAAACCCTTAACACTTAACCCTAAACCTTAAATCCTAAACCTTAAATCCTAAACCTAAAGCGTAGGCCGAAACACTAAACCCAAAACCATAAACCCTAAATCATATACTCTAAACCCTAAGACCTAAATTCTAAACCCTAAACCATAAACCATAAACCGTAATTCTAAACCCTAAACCTTAAACCTTAACCCTAAACCCTAAACTCTAAACCCTAAACCCTAAACCCAAAACCCTAACTCTAAACCGTAAACCCTAAACCTTAAACTTAACCCTGAACAGAAAATCCTAAACCCTAAACGCAAAACCCTAACTCTAAACCGTAAACCCTAAACCTTAAACTTAACCCTGAACAGAAAATCCTAAACCCTAAACCCTAACCCTAATCCCTAAACCCTGAACTATAAACCCTAAATCCTAAACTTCTAACCCTAATCCCAAAACCCTAAACCCTAGACCTTAACCCCAAACATAAAAGCTAAACCGTAAAATCAAGCTAAAATCCCTAAACCCTATACCTTAACCCCAAACATAAAAGCTAAACCGTAAAATCAAGCTAAAAACCCTAAACCCTATACCCTAAATCATATACTCTAAACCCTAATCCTTAAACCCTAAACCCTAAACCCTATATCCTAAACTCTAAACCCTAAACTTTAAACCCTAAACCCTAAACCCTAAACCCTAACCCTAAACCATAAATTCTATACATTAAATTCTAAACCATAAACCCAAAACACTAACCCTAATAGCTAAATCCTAAACCCTACCCCCTAAACCCTAAACTCTAAATCCTAAACCCTAAACCCTAAACCCTAAACCTTAAACCCTAACCCTAAACCCAAAATCATATACTCTAAACCCAAATCCCTAAACCCTAAACCCTAACCCTAAACCCTAAATGCTAAACGCTAGACCCTAAACACTAAACACTAAACCCTAAAGATTAAACCCTATACCCTTAGCCCTAAACTCTAAACCCTAACCCTTTACCCTAAACGCTAAACCCTAAACCCTAAATAACCCTAAACCCTAAATTTTAAACCCTAAATCCTAAAACCTATACCCTAAACCCTAAATACTAAACCTTAAATCCTAGACCCTTAATCCTAAATCCTAAATCCTAAACCCTAATTCCTAAGCCCTAACCCTAAAACCCTAAATCCTAAACCCTAACTACTAAACTCTAAATCTTAAACTCTAAACCCTCAACCCTCAACCCTAAATCCTAAATCCTAAACACTTAACCCTAAACCTTAAACCCTAATCTCTAAACTCTAAATCCTAAACCCTATACCCTAAACTCTAAACCCTAAACCCTTAACCCTAAACACTAAACGTCAAACCCTAATTCTAAACCCTAAACCTTAAACCTAAACCCTAAACCCTAAACCCTAAACCATAAATCGTAATTTTAAACCATAAACCTTAAACCTAACCTAAACCCAAAATCCAAAACCCTAAACCCTAACCCTAATCCATAAACCCAAAATTATAAACCCTAAATCCTAAAATCCTAACACTAATCCTAAAACCTAAAACCCAAAACCCTAAACCCTAGACCCTACCCCAAACCTAAACTCTAAACCATAAAACAAAGCTCTAAACCCTATACCCTATATCCTAAACTCTAAACCCTAATTCCTAACCCTAAACCCGAAACCTTAAACCCTAAACCCGAAACCCTAAACACTAACTCTAAACCATAAATCCTAAACCCTAAATTCTAACTCATAAAATGTAAACCCTAATCCTAACCCCTAAATCCTAAACCCTACTCCCTAAATCGTAAACCCTAAATCCTAAATCATAAACCCTAAACCCTAAATTGTAAACCCTAAACCCTAATCACTAAAACCTAAACCCGAAACCCAAACTCTAAACCCTAAATTTTAAACCCTAAATCCTAAACACCTAACACTAAACCCTAAACCCTAAACCCTAAACTATAAACCCTAAATCCTAAAATCCTAAAATCCTAAAATCCTAATATCCTAAAATCCTAAAATCCTAACCATAAACCCTAAACCCAAAACCCTAAACCCTAAATCCTAAATCTTACAACTCATCGCAGGTGAGAGAAGAGGCGATCCATACTACATTGGCGAAAAAGGAGTTGGACGGGACTCGCACAAATATTTACATGGAAGAATCGCGTTCGATTGGGGGTACAAAAACTGGAGTTCCAGAATTACCATCTCAAGCGCTACAAGATAGTCAAAAATCCCTTGATTTCACTGTCCCAATTTCACAAGCGACGGCGGCGAGGAGCGTAGGTGACTCGTCCCAGATGCGGCATCAAAATCGAACCAGTGGTGAGGTGATTCGAGATGAATCTGATACTGGGGATCGTTCCCAGGGTCGTGGCGAATCTACCACTGAAACATCAGGTAAATTTCATGGTGAAATCTCCGGACGAGCAGCTGGCAAAATTCCAGAAATTCTGGTGAAAAATTTCCCAAATTTGCAACAAGCTGAGGAATTGCAGTTGTTAGCAAAGACACAAAATCAACATAGGGAAGGCAAGAAATAGATTCAAGAATTGGGACAATCTAGCACCTCTCATGTGGATGATCACATCAAGAAATAGTGCAGGGACACAGGTATTCCTAATGCTAAATCTCATAATACTGTGCTGCATGTAGCCCCTTTGAATAATGGTAATGAATATAATCGAAATGAGAATGATCAAAGGAAAGTTTGGGTTGCTAAAGAACAAGGCAAAGTCAATGATTCTCATATTGTAAGACAGTCTCAAGGTAATCAAGTTAAAGGAAATACTCGAGTTGATCAGCAGGCTTATCAATCTAATTTTCCTAGAATTTCTAGCAACTTTGATCGACAGGTCCCTAAATCTGATACTAATATTGCTAGAATTGATCGTCTTCAATTTCCATTCAATACTCCCAAAACTGATCAAGTAACTGAACCTGCTCCCTACACAGTAGTGCAGACCTATGCTGATCGAGTTAGACATAATCAGGCCAAATGTGAAGTTAGAATTAACTTGACAGCTCCAGAAATTACTACGAAACAAGGTTTACCTGTTGTTCTGTATGTGAAAGAGGAGATCATTAGAGACTTAGCAGCTGCTTGTAAATATACCCTCATTGGGAAGTTTAGTACCACCATGCCTAAAGTGGATCTTATTAGGAACAACTTCATTTTACAGACTCAGCTTTCGGGTCGACATGTCTATATTGATCTTGATAATGAGCTTGATTATAATATGGTATGGACTAAACAAAGGAAGGATATATCTGGCAAAGTGATGAGGATTCAAGCATGGACTCCTAGTTTTAAACCTGCTGAAGAAACTCCTATAGTCCCTATTTGGATCTCTCTGCCTGAACTACCTTAGCATTGTTATAATAAGGAGTTTGTTTCTGGCTTGCTTTCACCTATTGGTAAGGTTTTATACTTGGATTCTGGATCTATTAAAAAGACTAGAGGTAGTCAAGCTAAGGTGAAGGTACAAGTTGATCTTACTCAAGAGAGACCTCCTTATATTTGGATGGGCTATATAGGGGAGGATATCACTGATGGGAGATGGCAGAAAATAGAATATGATAATATTCCTGATTATTGTTTCTACTGTAAGCATCAAGGTCATTTGGAAAGTGATTGTACCATAAGGCAAAGAGATGAGGATAAAAAGAAAAAGGAAAAGGAGGCTGTGAGAAACAAAAATAATAAAGAGATGGATAAAACTTCACAACAACCAAAGGGTCAAAAAGAAGGTGATCAGAAGGAGGGTAACAATCAGCAGTATAAACAGCAGAGAGATCAGGAACAAATGCAGACTCAGCAGGACGATCACTGGCAAACACAAAGAAGGAGGAACAATAATCAGATTCAGGCACCTAGAGATAATAATCGACAAGCAGCACAGTCCACCAAACAGGCAGGTATAACTACTATTCCGACATAAAACACCTATATTAATCTTGATGTGCAGGAGTCATCACCTATTTTAGAGGTTTTGGAAAACTACAAAGGCAACAAAGGTGATAACAGAACTCAGACAGCAGTAACCAAGCAACAGGGTCAAGATGTATATAACAGAACACTAGCAAATGTTGGAAAGGACAACACTATCAAGCAACTACAAGAGGAAATAGTTTCTAAATAGGTAACAGAGATCAATAAAGGAAAGGAAGTATCTACAGGGCAAGTGGTTACATGTATTGACTCAATGCTCCCTTCCCCTAATCCCATTTATACTGACTTTAATACTATTGCTGAGGTAGCTGTTGAAGGTTTCGATGGAAGGGGATAGGAGACACATACTGACCTACAGGAAGGGGTATCCAAAGGGGGGGGGGGAACTGACTCATGGTAAACATGTGGAAGTGGAATTTGACCATCATGGAGACTCTAGAGCCCCTGCTACCCCTTTCAATAATCAACAGAAAATTGCAACTCCTCAGGTCACAAATACAGGGCAACAACAGGGCAAATTTAATAACAAATCAGGGGATAGATTGAGTAAAAAGAAAAGAGAGGCTATAAAAAAGAGATTGCAACAGAGTTTTGATAAAGATAGAGTTGGGATAGATACAGGTCAACAAACTGAAGAACATGATGATGAACAGGTTACTAAGGGTAATAGAGTTAAGGTGCCTCCTGATGATTATGGAGCACTTAATTCTGAGGATGAATTGGATCCTGATAATCAATCTTTGGAGGAGTCTGATGAAGATGCAGATGATACCATGAAACATACTGGTCAAGTTCCTAGTTCTTCCTTTCAGTATAAATGTATTGATGTTCAAAGAATGACAGAACAACAGTGTTTATCCCCAAGGGGAAGGAAACAAACTAGACATAATCCTCAACAACCTATTACCAGCAAGTCTGACACCTCTAGCAGGCCCATGACTAGGTCCAAATCAAAAGGTTATTAATGAGTAAAGCTATTTGTTGGAATGCTAGAAGTATTAATACCAAAGGATCTTTCGAAAGGCTTCAAACACTCAAGAAAATACATCATTTATCTATTATTGCTATCCTGGAGCCTTTTGCAGATAATTCTCAGCTTGATATGGTAAGAGGTCAATTACAGATGGACCATGCAGTCAGTAATCCTAATGGGAAAATTTGGTTGTTTTGGTCTAATGAAGTTACTGGTCATATTCAGGAAAAGCATGATCACCACATCACAATAACTTTTCAGCACACAGATATTTCTGAGAAATTCTTGATGTCCTTCATCTATGCTAAATGTAAGGAATATATGAGGAGTCCTTTGTGGGACAGGCTCGGTTTTTACTCTAATATGGACTTACCTTGGTATACAATTGGTGATTTCAATGTTATCACCTCTATAGAGGAGAAGCTTGGGGGAATACCATATAATATTAATAAGAGCTTGGAATTTATTGGAGTCATTGAGGCATGTGGATTGACTGATTTAGGATACACTTGGCTATCATTCACATGGTGCAATCAAAGGGATGCCGAAGCTAGAGTTTGGAAGAGATTAGATAGGTCTATGGTCAATGATAAATGGTTAGAGGTTATGCCTCAAACTACTATTGAGAATCTATCTTCTGTTGGTTCTGATCATAGTCCTATGTTGATGGAAATGACTAAGGTTAATGAGAGTCATATCAAATATTTCAAGTTCTTACATTTTTGGGTTGACAATGTGACTTTTTTGAAAACAGTACAACAGTGCTGGGAAAGGGGAGTTACTGGCAATCCAATGTGGAGATTACATCAGAAACTGAAAAGAGCCACATCCACACTTAGCAATTGGTCTAAACGAGAGTATGGTGATATTTTTACTAAGGTTAAGGAGTTTGAGGAAACTATCAGAAAATCTGAAGAAAAGCTTATGACACACAACACTGAAGCTGTTAGGCAGAAATTACATCAGCTGAATGCTACCTACATTAGATATTTGAAAATAGAAGAAGCTATTCTTAAACAAAAAACACAACTACAATGGTTTAAGGATGGTGATGCCAATACCAAATACTTTCATGCTTTGATGAGAGGTAGAAGAAGGAGGTTATTTTTACATAAAATTTGTACTGAAAATGGGGTGTGGATACAGGGTGAGGAACAAATAGCACAGGCAGCATGTGATTATTATCAACAAATATTCACTGGTCAGAATGATAGAATAGATGAAAGAATTCTTCAGTTTATTCCTTCAGTAGTCACCCCTGAACAGAATGAAAAACTGCAATTAATGCCTAATATAGATGAACTTAGACAAGTTGTGTTTGCTATGAACCCAAATTCAGCAGCAGGTCCAGATGGTATAGGGGGTAAATTTTATCAAGTTTGTTGGAATATCATTAAAGAAGATTTGTTGGAAGCTGTACAATCTTTCTTTTGTGGTAACATTATGCCTAAGTTCATGACTCATTCATGTTTGGTTTTGCTTCCTAAAATAGAGCAGCCTATCAGATTCAGAGATCTTCGACCTATCAGCCTTAGTAATTTTACTAATAAGATAATTTCCAAGTTATTGAATATTAGATTGGCTACTGTTTTGCCCTTATTATTATCAGATAATCAGTCAGGTTTTGTTCGAGGTAGAAGCATTATAGAAATTATCATGCTTGCACAGGAGATTACTCATAAGATAAAAAAACCTCATATAGGTGCTAATGTTTTTATCAAACTTGATATGACCAAGGCATATGATAGAGTGTCTTGGTCATTCACCTGTTTGGTACTAAGGAGATTTGGTTTTGGGGAATTATTTATTGGCTTAATCTGGAGAATAATGAGTAACAATTGGTATTCTATTATCATTAATGGGCACATACATGGTTTCTTCCACTCCACTAGAGGCCTTAAGCAAGGTGACCCTTTATCTCTTGCCCTATTTATTTTAGGAGCAGAGGTACTGTCGAGATTGCTTAATTCCCTCCATCAGATTCCAATTTATAAAGGCTTCTTTATGGCTTCTAAAGGGCCTCAGATCAATCATTTAAGTTTTGCAGATGATGTTATTATTTTTGCTTCTACTGACAGACATTCTTTGCAGCTCATCATGGACATGTTAGGGGATTATGAACATACTTCTGGACAGCTTATTAACAAAGAAAAAAGCCATTTTATGATCCCAGACAATACCTCACAGGACATTATCAATACCATTCAAGCTGTAACTAATTTTTCATAGAAGAGTAGCCCTATAACTTATCTAGGTTGTCCTCTCTATATTGGTAGACAAAGGATCATTTATTATTCTTATCTAGTAAAGAAGATCTCCAAAAAGGTTTGTGGTTGGCAGACAAGGATACTTAGTTTTGGGGGAAGAATTACATTGATCAAACATGTGTTACAATCTATACCTATACATACTATGGTTGCAACTTCTCCCCCCAGCACTACTATTAAATACATTGAGGCCATTATTTCAGATTTTTCTGGGGAAAGCATCTGGATAAAAGGAAATATCATTAGGCCTCTCTAGATACCATGTGTTTACCATATAATGAAGGAGGGCTGGGAATCAGAAGATTACCAGATATATTCACCTCCTTACAGTACAAACAATGGTGGAATTTCAGGTCTAAAGTATCTTTATGAAGTTACTTTCTTAAATCCAAATATTGTCAAAGAGCTCATCCAGTTGCAAAAAAGGTGGATACTGGACAATCTTTGATGTGGAAATATATGATGAAAAACAAGATTAAAGTAGAAGAGTATATTGGTTGGAGAATCAACTCTGGAAGCTACTCTTTTTGGTGGGATGATTGGCTAGGAGGGGTTGCACTAGCTAATTATACTACCTCTGTATCAAGTCTCAATAATGCCAGTGTTGCACACTTTCTAGTAGATGGAAAATGGAATGAAAGGAAACTAAGGCAACAGGTTCCACCTCTCCTTATTCCCTCTATTCTAAACACGAAATTTCAATTTGTGCAGGGGATTAAAGATAGGGAAGTTTGGAAGCAGACTGAGGCTGGCACTTTCACTTGTCCATCAGCTTGGGAAATCTGCAGAAATAAGAAGGTCACTACAGTCAATTATTCTCAAATTTGGCATAAACATATACCTTCCAAACTGTCCTTTCTTCTATGGAGAGCATTACGATATAAATTGCCAACCAATGAAATATTAGCAACCTTTGGAGTGGAGCCTGAGAAATATTTCTGTTGTATTAAGCAGGGATGGGATGGGATGCCGTGGATCATATTTTCATTCATGGACATTTTGCAGGGCATATCTGGAAATTTTTTGCAGGTAGCATGGGGGTCAATTTTTAGAAAACTTCACTGCTCAACCAACTAAGGTGCTGGAATGGTTTTACAGGGAAGAATGCAGCACACACGTTAATTCTTAAAACTCTCCCTATAGTCATATGCTGGAATCTATGGAAAAATAGATGCTCAGCTAAGTACGGAGGAAAAACATCCAGTATCTTCAAAGTTAAATATTTGATTTTCAAAGACATGTTTTTACTTCTTCAATCTGCTTTTCCTTACCTTCAGAAGCCTGTGATCTGGACAGAAGTGGTGGATTGCATTGAAAGATGTAATCAGGAGATAAGAGTTACTCTAGTTATGTGGAAGACTCCTCCTCCTAGTAGATATAAATTGAATACGGATGGTAGTGATGTGCACAATCCCGGGAAAATTGGAGGGGGAGGCATTCTAAGAGATGAACAAGGGGTCATAATTTATGCTTTTGCTATACCTCTTGGTGAAGGGCCAAATAACCAAGCTGAGGTTCAGGCAACATGTTATGGTTTAAACTGGTGTATACAACATGGTTACACTAATATCATATTAGAAGTTGACTCTGAATTACTAACTAAATGGCTCTTACAGGTTGTTGCGCCACCTTGGAAGATTCATGTGTACATACAGGATTTACAACTTCTTGCTAAACAATGTGTCTTTTTTCAGTGTATTCATACATACAGGGAAGCTAATGGTACAACAGACCTCTTGGTCAAATGCAGTCACAAACATGATATAGTGCAACATTACTACACTCATCATCAATTGCCCCATGCAATAAAAGGAAGTTATCTGTTGGAGAAAATGGGGGTACAAAATTTCAGAAGGAAGAAGTTGAAAAGGATCAAACAACCTCCTTGACTATCTCGGGAACTCAGTAATTAAACGACAAACGATTTACATTAGTTTCCTGTCAAGTTGATGGACAACAGTAGACCAAATAGACATCATCAAGACTTTGTCTTCTTACATTAATGGTTGCATGAGCTACACTTTTCTCAGATTTACTATGTCTTTTAGGTATAGTAGTTTGAGTAGGCTTAGTTTCAAATTCGTGTATAGGGAGAGTCTCCCTTATTTATGTATTATTAGTAACTTTGTATTAAGAGAGGAGTCCTCTCTAGGTGCTTAGTTTAAATAATATATCATATTGCATAGGGTTGAGTCGACTAACCTTAGTAGGTAGGTTGACTTCGAACCCACCTTAGGTTTGGAGGTAAGGTAAATGTCCCCCTCCTTGTATATTTGTTTATATATATATGATAAGGCCTGGGGGTGTTGCTCAGCCCCTGACACTAACCCCTAAATACTAAACCATTAATCCTAAATCCTAAACCCTAAGCCCTAAACCTAAATATTAAACCCTTAATCTTAAACCCTAAATCCTGAACTCCTAACCCTAAATCACAAATTCTGATACCTAAACCCTAAACCATAACCCCTAAACCCTAACCCCTATACCCCTAAACCCAAAACACTAAATCATAAACCTTAAACTCTAAACCCAAAATCATGAACCCTAAACCCAAAATCATAAACCCTTAACCCAAAACCCTAAATTCTAAGCGCTAAACCCTAAATGTTAAACCCTAAACCCTAAACCCAAAATGCTAAACCCTAAACCCTAAACCCTAAAGCCTAACCTTAAACCTAAAGTCTAAACCCTAAATCCAAACTCTAAACTCTTAACCCTAACCCTAAAAACTAAAAATTAAATTCAAACTCTAAATTCCAAACCTAAACCCTAAACAATTAATCCTAAACTCTAAACCTGAACACTAAACCTTAAATCCTAAACCCTAAATCAAAAGTAGTAAACCCTAAACCCTAACCTCTAAACCCTAAACCCTAAACCCTAAACTATAAACCCTAAACCATATACCATAAGCAAAAAAACATAAAGTCTAAACACTAAACCATAAACCTTAAACCCTAAACCCTAACCCGAAATACTAAACCATAAATAAAACATAAACCCTAAACACAAACACTAAACCATAAACCCTAAACCCTAAACCCTAAACATTAAATTCTAAACCCTAAGCCCTAAACCCTAAACCCTAAACCCTAAACCCTAAACTCTAAACTTGCCTGAATTTCTTCATGATGGTGTTCTTGAGCTATATTGAAGGATATGTTGGTAAGGTGGACCCTAAACCCTAAACCCTAAACCCTAAACCCTAAACCCTTCAATATAGCTCAAGAACACCATCATGAAGAAATTCAGGCAAGAACTCAACTGCAGAGTTGAAGCAGAACAACAGTGGACTTTTTCCCAAGATCATGCAGGTCCTAATGGTCAGAAACAAGACCAACATTCAACGGAGAAACAAAAACTAGAGAGGAAATCAAAGCCAGGAGATACACGAATAAGTAGCGATCAAGAGGATCAACATGACAATACAAAGTCTACAACTTTGGAAGTGATTGAAGTGGAGAGTTTATCACACTTCTCATTTGGAGTTAAACCAATGGATACAATTCCAAGCAATGGAGGACAACAAAGGACAGGTAAGACTATTAATGATATTAACGAATTTGATCATGAACACAGGCAGGAGCAGCAGGCAGCCAATACCAATTAACAAAGCAAAAATTTGAGTGTGGATGGCACTCAAGCAGGTAAGTCTTCTCACTCTAGTTCGAGTAGAAATGTTGTTAACTTGAGTAGTACTGATGACCATATGAATGTTAATGCAAAAGGAAAAAGAATGGAATGTTAAATGATCAGGAACAGGGCATGGGTGACATTGAATCCCAACAGCAGGCTGAACGAAATCAAAGTAGTGTGAAAAACAAAAGTCAGGCTCAACTAACTGATCATGGAGGGAACCCTGAACCCAATAATTATCATAAGGACTTCCCTAAAATTTCCAGCAACTTTGATAGACATACCATTTCCAATCAGAAGGGTCAGCAAAATAACCACCCCAACCAACCCCAAGGCCCCAGCAACATCAACGAGAATCAAAAAACCAAACAGGACCAGAGTACTGAACCGACTCCTTATACAGTGGTACAAACGTTGGCTGCAAGACTTAGGCAAATTCATGATACACATGCTACTACTATAGAGCTGGTCCCTCCCAGACACACTACCAAACAGGGCCAGCCTACTGTGATTTATGATATGGATGACTTCATGAACATATTGACTGTGGATTGTAAATACACCCTTATAGGTAAATTCAGTACAACCATACCCAAAATAGAACTCATCAGGAAAAGCTTTATCTTACAAACTCAACTGAATGGGGGGGGGGAGTTAATAGTGCTCACTATAATGCTCGGCATGTGTTTATTGATTTGGAGAATGAATTGGATTACAACACGATATGGACACAACAAAGAATGACCATAGAAGGCAAACTTATAAGAATACAGGCTTGGACTCCCAATTTTAGACCTGAAGAAGAAACACCTATTATTCCTATATGGGTACTGCTGTCAGGATTACCATGGCACTGCTTCAAGAAACAATTCATCACACCCTTAGTAGAGTCTGTGGGCAAAGTTTTATATTTTGATAAAACCTCCATTAAAAGAACTAGAGCTAGTTTGGCCAAGGTAAAAGTCCAAGTAGACCTCACCAAGGCTAGACCTTGACATGTTTGGATTGGTTTGGATGATGAAGATCTCACTATAGGGAGATGGCAACCTATTGAATATGAAAATATCCCTCCTTATTGTGCATACTGCAAACATCAAGGTCATATGATAGGTGAGTGTAATTTTAGAATAAGGGATGAGGACTTCAAACAAAGGAAAGAGTTAGGAACATAAATGCAAAACATGAATAAAGGTGAACAAGGACAGCAAGGAAATTATCACAGGCAAATCAGGACAAGGGACCAAGAGGAACAACAACACCAAAACACCAAGAAAGGGAGCAGCCAACAACAACCTGAGCAACAAAAGGAAGAAGAATGGAAAGTGTCAAGAAGAAGAAACAATAAACCACAGGAGGAGAAAATACAGAAGGCAGTGTGGAGACCAATCTCACCACAGAACAAAGTGTCAAAAGAGCACCCACAAATCACAGCTCAACAAACAGGTATAAGTAACATTGTTAATCATAATTCTTTTACTAATCTTAACATGCAGGGAAAACAAATGGAAGATATTCAGGAGAATAACAACAATGAAAGGAAAACAACACATGGAGCACAAAGCAGGCCTAAAGCAGACCACAACCAAAAAGAACAGGCCAAGCAAACAGGAAACAAAACAAATAACAAGAGCACATGTATTGACTCAATGCTCCCAATTCCCATAAACCCCAATATATCTTATCTTAATGGCATTGTTGAAGTTGAAGGAGGGATGGATGGGGATGTCAGGAGAGACACACTAACTTGCAGGAAAGGGGGGTCCAAAAGGGGGAACTTGACTCATGTTCTGCATGAGGGTACACACTTTGACCATAGTCCTTCTACCACTACAGTCCAACATCTTAATTCAGACCAGCAAAAGGTACAACAGCAAGAACAATCAAGGGCAGGAAAGCAAGTTGATACTGAAAAAAGCATGGAAAAACAGCAAGTGGAAGTAAGACCTGCAGGTAAAGATAACAAAGGATCCATGGCAAAATATATGGGAGACAAAGCAAGTACTAGCAACCAAGGAAACACTCCCAAAATCAAGAACAAACCTAGCAAGAAAAAGAGAGAAGCTGTAAAAAAGAGATAGAACATACAACAAAATAGTGATCAACAGGAGGAACAACAAAAGGAGGGGGAAGTCTGTATGAAGTTTATTATGGTTGATGAACAGTTGGGTATGGATATCACTCCTCTATGAACACAATACATGAATCCTCCAATTAATGTTCCACCAGATAAAAGGTCTGAAAATTGTCAAATGAATAAGGGTCCTACAATGGATGAATATGTTGTTGACAACTCAGAAGATGAATTTGATGTGGATAATAAATCCCTCAGGACCCTGATAAGGATGATGAGACTAGTGAGCTTCTAATTAGAGCTTTTAGTCCTCATCCAGACAAAGGTCTTGCAAATGAAATTCACCAGGTAGCTAATAAGTAGGGATTATCTCCTAGAGGCATACATCATGATAGATTCCAATTCAAAACTCAGGACATCAACACTGTCACTGCTGGCAGACAAAACACCAGGTTGTTTACTTCCAGATCATCTCAATGATTAGTACAATTATTTGGAATGTGAGGGGGATCAACACCCAAGGTGTAATTGAAAGACTCAAAATGCTCAAGAAGATGCACCAACTCTCTATCATTGCTATCCTTGAACCTTTCTCAGACACTACTCATATTCAAAATTTTAAAAACCAATTACTTATGGAGCATGCTGTGAATAATTGCAATGGCAAAATTTGGCTATTTTGGAACATGGACATTGATTGTGTAGTTCTAGAGGAGGATGAGCAACAAATTACTTGTGACATTGTCCATAATGAGCTTCAGACTCATTTCAACATTACCTTTGTGTATGCCAAGTGTAAAGATCACCTCAGAAGACCTTTATGGGACAAAATGTTACATCAAGCTGCATAATCTAACAAACCTTGGTGCTCTGTGGGTGACTATAATGTTATTACCTCTATTGAAGAGAAGCTGGGAGGAGTTCCTTACAACATGAGAAAAAGTCTTGAATTCATTGTTGTTATTGAAGCTTGTGGTCTTGTAGATTTAGGCTTCAGTGGACATAAATATACTTGGTCCAACAACAGAGGTATACAACAGAGAGTATAGAAAAGGCTGGACAGAGCTCTAGTTACTGATGCTTGGCTGAAAAAGATGCCTCAGACTACCATCACTCACTTACCATCTGTAGGGTCAGATCACTGTCCCCTACTGATGGAAATGACTGCAAAAGAAGGAAGATCATATCAAATATTTTAAGTTCCTCAATTGTTGGGCTGACCAACCTAAGTTTCTTGACATAGTAAAGGCCTGCTGGGAAAGAACTGTAGAGGGTAACAATTTCACCAGAAATTGAAAAGGTTGTCCAACACTCTTAGTAACTGGTCCAGAAGGGAATTTGGCGAGTTTTTCACTAAAGTCAAGAAGTATGAGGAGAGGGTCGGAACTGCTAAGGAGAATCTGATTCAAGAGCATAGTGATACCAACATGACTATTCTTCATGAGCTCAATGCAGAGTACATCAGATTTTTGAAGATAGAAGATTCCATGTTGAAACAGAAGACTCAATTACATTGGTTCAAAGAGGGTGATTGCAACACAAAATACTTCCACTCTCTGATAAGGGGATGAAGAATAAAGTTATTAATCCACAAACTTACCACGGGAGATGGGGAATGTATACAGGGAGATGATATTATTGCTTTAGCTGCCTGTGACCATTTTCAAGAAATATTCACAGGGGAAAACAAAGTCATCAATGAGGGTACATTGGAGTGTATCCCTAGGATGGTAAATCATGAGCATAATAATAGTCTAACTACCATACCTAATCTGGAAGAACTGAAGGAAGTGGTTTTCTCCATGTATCCTAATTCTGCAGCTAGTCCGGATAGGATGAATGGTTATTTTTTTCAGAAATGTTGGAGTATTATCAAGCATGACCTCCTTGGTGTCCTCCATGCATTCTTTTGTGGTCAAATGATTCCCAAATATTTTTCTCACTCTTGCATTGTTCTTCTTCCTAAAGTGAACAATCCCAACAAACTCACTGAATTCAGGCCTATCAGTCTTAGCAACTTCACTAGCAAGATCATTTCTAAACTAGTAAGCTTTAGACTTAGTCCTATTCTACCTAATTTAGTTTCACTCAATCAATCTGGATTTGTCAGAGGGAGAAACATATCAGAGAACATTATGTTGGCTCAAGAGATCATTCATCAGATTAAGAAACCAAATATTGGGAGCAATGTCATTATTAAATTAGACATGGCTAAAGCATATGATAGAGTCTATTGGTCCTATATATGTTTGGTGCTAATAAGAATGGGGTTTGATGAGGTCTTTATTGATATGGTTTGGAGGATCATGGCTAACAATTGGTACTCTATTATTGTCAATGGCAAAAGACATGGCTTCTTTCAATCCACTAGAGGCCTCAAACAAGGGGATCCCTTATCTCCTGCCCTATTTATTTTAGGTGCAGAGGTTCTTTCTAGATCCCTGAACAGGCTTCACAACAACCCTGAATATCATGGTTTCTCCATGGAGCTCAGAGATCCCCAAGTGAACCATTTAAGCTTTGCAGATGATATCATTCTTTTCATTTCTGGAAGATAGAAAACTTTGAAGCTAATCATGTAGACTCTGAATTCCTATGAGGAGACATCAGACCAGGTTGTTAAAACAGACAAGAGTCATTTTATAGTTCATTCTTGTGCCTTCAACAGTACACGAGACAGAATCAAGAGAATCACTGGTTTCAAACAGAAGGAGGGACCTATCACCTACCTTGGTTGCCCCTTATTTGTTGGTAGGCCTAGAATTATTTATTTTTCTGATCTTATTAACAATTTTTGTGCAGAATCACAGGTTGGCAAACTAGATTATTAAGCTATGGGGGTAGAGCAATATTGATCAAGCATGTGTTGCAATCCCTACCTATACACCTCCTATCAGCAGTGACTCCTCCAGCTACTGTCCTCAAGCAGATACAAAGCATCAGAGCTATTTTTTTCGGGGATGGAGAAATGAAAGGAAAAAATACCATTGGGCATCTTGGAAAAACTTAAGCTTTCCTTATGATGAGGGGGGTGTTGGTATGAGGAACCTCAAGGATGTGTGCAAGGCCTTTCAATATAAACATTGGTGGAACTTTAGATCCAAACAGACCCTTTGGGGAGATTTTTTAAGAGCTAAATATTGTCAAAGGTCTAATCCAATCAGCAAGAAATGGGATACAAGAGAATCTTTGATTTGGAAACATCTTATGCTCAACAAACACAAAATTGAAAAACACATTCAATGGAAACTCAAATGTGGCAGTTGTTCCTTTTGGTGGGACAATTGGCTAGGTGTTGGACCCCTTGCTCAATTCTCTGATGATAGTCATCGATTCAACAATATCACTGTGGCAAATTTTTGGCATGAAGGACAATGGAATTAGAACATGCTTATTCAACAGGCACCTAGCAGTCAACTGGCCAACATCCTTGCCACAGAACTCCACATCTAGCAGGACCTCCCAGATCAAGCAATCTGGAAACCAAACAAGGATGGAAACTTCAGCTGTTCATCTGCGTGGAATGAGATTAGGGAAAAGAGGACCAAGACCATGTTCAATTCATTCGATTGGCATAAGAGTATCCCTTTTAAAACTTCTTTTTTTGTGGAGAATTTTACGTGGTAAGCTTCCTACTAACGATAAACTAACCAGCTTTGGCATTGAGCCATCAAACTATTTTTGTTGTTGTAACAGGCCAGGTCTAGATACTATAGAACACACATTCAACAATGGACAATTTGCGACCTATGTGTGGAGAAGCTTTGCAGGGACTGCTGGAATCAACACATATAACAGCTCCATTCCCCATCTCATCATGCAATGGTGGACAACCAAGTACAACAATGAAGCACATAGGTTGTTGCTACAAGCTACACCAATATTCATTTGTTGGAACTTATGGAAGAACCGATGTGCTAGCAAGTATGGAGGCAAGTTGTCCAATGTTAGTAGAGTCAAATACGTAATCTACAAGGACAACTACAAACTCATGACTACAACTTTCCCTCAAATTAAATGGCCTTCCAATTGGAAGGAACTATTTCAACTGGGGGAAAAATGTATCCATGAAATCAAAGTGACTCTAGTTAAATGGATAAAACCTCCAGATCAGTGGGCCAAAATCAATACAGATGACAGTGCATTAAGTAACCCTGGCAGAATTGGAGCAGGAGGTATAATAAGGGACCAAGCTGGAGAACTCTTGCTATCATTTGCTGCTTCATTGGGGGAAGGCACCAACAACCAAGCTGAAATTGGCGCAGCCATATTTGGCATGACCTGGTTAATTCATATAGGTTATAAGAGTGTCATTTTGGAGGTGGATTCACAGCTACTGGTGGACTGGATCACACTCAAAGCTAAGTCTCCATGGAGCATCAACACATAAGTACAACAGCTTCAAGATCTCATTAGACAGACTCACAACTTCAGATGCAAACATATATTCTGAGAAGCCAACCGTGTTGCCGATTCCCTACCAAAACAAAGCCACAAAATCACAAGTCCACAAATATATTGTAGCAGCCAACAACTACCAAAGGAAGCAAGAGCATATTATCAACTAGACAAGCTTGAGATGGCAAGTTTCAAGAGAAGGAAGATCAAGAAGATCAAAGAACCTCCCTGAGGGTTGGTACAACCTCTTCAACCTAGCTATGGTTGAAAATCATAGCTCTTTTGAATAGGTATAGAATTTACTCTTTTGTTGATGTAAGAGGAGAGTCTCCCCTTTTTTTATGATCCCTAGATTCTTTGTATTGAGAGGAGTCCTCTCTTAGGTGCTTAGATTCTTGGTTTATCTTCCTTGTAAGGGGATGAGTTGACTAGCCTTTTAGGTCAGTCGACTCTGAGCCACCATAGGATCGGAGGTTAGGTTTATGTCCCCCTCCTTGTATTTTCTATTTTATCTATGCTAAGGCCTAGGGGTGTTGCTAAGCCCCGGACCCCCTAAAAAAAAAAAAAACTCTAAACCCTAAACCATATACCCTAAACACAAAAATCATAAACTCTAAACACTAAAGCATAAACCTTAAACCCTAAACCCTAACCCGAAATACTAAACCATAAATAAAACATAAACCCTAAACACAAACCCTAAACCCTAAATCCTAAATCTTAAACCTCAAATTCTAAACCCTAAACCCTAAACCCTAAACTCTAAATC
The DNA here is from genome assembly GCA_029582445.1 of Solanum paucissectum. Lineage (NCBI taxonomy): Eukaryota > Viridiplantae > Streptophyta > Magnoliopsida > Solanales > Solanaceae > Solanum > Solanum paucissectum. The sequence continues at coordinate 27,816 of JAJONZ010004882.1, forward strand.
CTAACTCTAAACCCTAAAGCCTAAAGCCTAAACCGTAATTTTAAACCCTAAACCTTAAATAACCCTAGACCCTAAATTCTAAACTCTAAATCCTAAACCTTAAACCATAAATCCTAAATCCTAAACACTAAATCCTAAATTCTCAACCCTAAACCCTAAACCCTTAATCCTAAACCCTAACTCCAAAACCGTAAACCCAAAACCCTAAACCTTAAACCCTAAATCTTAAACCCTAAACCCTAAACTATAAACCCTAAACCCTAAACACTATACCCTAAACCCTAAACACTTAACCCTAAACCTTAAACCCTAAACTCAAAACCGTAACCCAAAACCCTAAACCCAAAACCATAAACCCTAATCCCTAACCCTAAACCCTATATCCTAAATCCTAAATCCTATTCTCTAAACCCTAAACCCTAAACCCTAAACCTTAAACGTATACACAAAACCCTAAACCATAAACCCTAATTCTAAACACTAAAGATTAAACCTAACCCAAAACCCTAAACCCTAACCCTAATCCCTAAACCCTAATCTATACACCATAAATCCGAGACTCCTAACCCTAATCCCAACACCCTAAACCCTAGACACTAACCCCAAACATAAACTATAAACCTTAAAACCAAGCTCTAAACCCTAAACCCTAAACCATATACCCTAAATCCTATACTCTAAACCCTAATCCCTAAACCCTAAACCCTATATCCTAAACTCTAAACTCTAATTCCAAACCCTAAACTAAAAATCCTAAACCCTAACCCTAAACCATAAATCCTAAACCCTAAATCCTAAATTCGAAACACCTAACCCTAATCCCAAAACCCTAAACCCTAGACCTTAACCCCAAACTTAAACTCTAAACCGTAAAATCAAGCTCAAAACCCTAAAAACCCTATATCCTAAATCTTATTCACTAAACCCTAATCCCTAAAACCTAAACCCTATATCCTAAACTCTAAACCCTAATTCTTAACCCTAAACCCTAAACCCTAAACCCTAAACCCTAAACCCTAAACCCTAAACCATAAACCATAAACCCTAACCCTAAACCAAAAATCCTATACACTAAATTCTAAACCATAAACCCAAAACACTAACCCTAACCGCTAACTCAAAAACCCTAAATCCTAAATACTATCCCCCAAAACCCTAAACCCTAAATCATAAACCTTAAACCCAAAGCCCTAAATCCTAAACCATAACCCTAAATCCTAAATCCTATACTCTAAACCCTAATCCCTAAACCCTAAACCCTAATCCTAAACCCTAGACCCTAAACACTAAACACTAAACCCTAAAGCTTAAACCCTAAACCCTAAACCCTAAACCCTAAACCCTAAACCCTAAACTATAAACCCTAAATCCTAAAATTCAAAAATTCAAAAATCCTAACCATAAACCCCAAACCAAAAACCCTAAACCTAAAACCCTAAATCCTAAACCATAAACTTTAAACCCTAAACCCTAAACCTTAAACCTTAATCCCTAAACCCTAAACCCTAAACCCTAAACCCTAAACTATAAAGCCTAAATCCTAAAATCCTAAAATTCAAAAATCCTAACCATAAACCCAAAACCAAAAACCCTAAACCTAAAACCCTAAATCCTAAACCATAAACTTTAAACCCTCAACCCTAAACCTTAAACCTTAATCCCTAAACCCTAAACCCTAAACCCTAAACCCTTAACCCTAAACCCTAAACCCTAAACCCCAAACTTTATACCCTAATCCCTAAACCCTAAACTCTAAACCCTAAACCCTAAACCCTCAACCCTAGGCCTTAAACAATAAACCCTAAACCCTAAACCCTAAACCTAAACCTTAAACCCTAAGCCCTAAACTGTAAACCCAAAATCCTGAACCCTAAATCCTAAACCATAAATCCTAAACCCTAACCCTAACCCTAATCCCTAAATCCTAAACCCTAAACCCTAAGCCCTAAACCTAAACACTAAACCCTTAACCGTAAATTCTAAATCCTGAACTCCTAACCCTAAATCACAAACTTTGATACCTAAACCTTAAACCCTAAACCGTAACCTCTAAACCCTAACCCCTATACCCCTAAACCCAAAACACTAAATCATAAACCCTAAAGTCTAAACCCTAAATCCTAAACCCTAAACCCTAAACCCTAAACCCTAAACCCTTAACCCTTAACCCAAAACCATAAACCCTAAACCCTAAATCCTAAGCCCTAAATTCTAAACCCCAAACCTTAAATGCTAAACCCTAAACCCTAAACCCAAAACGCTAAACCCTAAACCCTAAACCCTAACCCTAAACCTAAATTCTAAACCCTAATTTCAAACTCTAAACTCTTAACCCTAACCCTAAAAACTAAATACTAAATTCAAACTGTAAACTCCAACCCTAACCCCTAAACAATTAATCCTAAACTCTAAACCTGAACACTAAACCCTAAATCCTAAACCCTAAATCAAAAATAGTAAACCCTAAATCCTAAACCCTAAATCAAAAATAGTAAACCCTAACTTCTAAACCCTAACCCCTAAACCCAAAACCCTAAATCCTAAATCCTAAACTCTAAACCCTAAACCATATACCCTAAACACAAAATCGTAATGTTTAAACACTGAACCATAAACCTTAAAACCTAAACCCTAACACAAAATACTAAACCATAAATAAAACATAAACCCTAATTTGAAACCCTAAACCCTAAACACTAAACCTTAAATTCTAAACCCAAAACCCTAAACCCTAAACCCTACACCCTAAACTCTAAACCCTAACTCTAAACCGTACACCCTTAATACTAAACCCTAACTCCAAAACCGTAAACCCAAAACCCTAAACCTTAAACCCTAAATCCTAAACCCTAAACCCTAAACTCTAAATCCTAAATGCTAAACACTATAACCTAAACCCTAAACCCAAAACCATAAACCCTAATCCCTAACCCTAAAACCTATATCCTAAAACCTAAATCCTATACTCTAAACCCTAAACCCTAAACCCAAAACCCGAAACCCTAAACCATAAACCATAAACCATAAATCCTAAATCCAAACCCTAAACCATAAATCCTAAACCCTAAATCCTAAACCATAAACCCAACACCCTAACCCTAACCCATAAATCCTAAACCCTAAATGCAACACCCTACTCCCTAAATCAAAATCCTAAATCATAAAACCTAATCCCTTAATCCTAAACCCTAAACTCTAAACCCTAAACCCAAATGCTAAACCCCAAACTATAAACCCTAAATCCTAAACTCCTAACCCTAAACCCTAAACTAAAAAACCCTAAATCCTAACCATAAACCTTAAACCAAAAACCCTAAAACCTAAACCCTAAACCCTAAACCCTATATCCTAAACTCTAAACCCTAATTCCTAACCCTAAACCTGAAACCCTAAACCATAAATCCTAAACCCTAACCCTAAACTATAAATCCTAAACTATAAACCCAAAACCTTAACCCTAAACTCTAAATTCTAAACCCTAAATGCTACACCATACCCCCTGAACCCAAACCCTAAATCTTAAACCCAAAACCCTTAACCCTAAACCTTAAACCATAAACCCAAAACCCAAATGCTAAACCACAAACTTTAAACCCTAAATCCTAAACTCCTAACCCTAAACCCTAAACCTTAAACCCTAAACCTGAAACCCTTAACCTAAACCCTAAACTATAAACCCTAAATCATAAAATCCTAAAATCCTAACCATAAACCATAAACCCAAAACACTAAACCCTAAACCCTAAATCCTAAACCGTAAATCCTAAACCATAAACCCTAAACCCTAAACCTAAACCATTAATCATAAAACTTAAAATCTAAACCCTAAACCCAAAACTCTAAACCCAAAACCTTAAACCCTAAACCTTATACCCTAATCCCTAAACCCTAGACAATAAACCCTAAACCTTAAACCCTAAACCCTAAACCTTAAACCCTAAACTCTAAGCCCTAAACCCTAAACCTTGTACCCTTATCCCTAAACCATAAACCCTAAACCATAAACACAAAACCCTAAACCCTAATCCCTAACCCCTAACCCTTAAACCCTAACCCTAAACCCTAAGCCCTTAACCTAAACCCTAAGTCCTTAACCTAAACCCTAAGTCCTACACCATAAACCATAAATACTAAACTCCTATCCCTAACCCTAAACCCAAATCCAAAACTCTAAATCCTAAACCTTCAACCCTAAATCCTAAACCCTAAACCCTAAACCGTAAACCCTAATCCCTAAACCCTAAACCCTAAACCCTAAACCTTAAGCCCTAAACCTTAAACCCTATCTCTAAACCCTAAACTCTATGCCCTAAACCTAAACCCTAAATTGTAAACCCTAAATCCTGAACTCCTAACCCTAAATCACAATATCTAATACCCAAACCATAAACCTTAAACCGTAAATGACAAACCATAAACCCTAACTCTAAACCCTAAATCCTGAACTCCTAACCCTAAATCACAATATTTGATATCTAAACCCTAACTCTAAACCATAAACCCTAACTCTAAACCCTACACCCTAAACATTAAACCTAACCCTAAACCCTAAATCCTAAACCCTAAACTCTAACCCTAATCCCTAATCCCTAAATCCTAAACTCCTAACCCTAAACCCTAAACCCTAAATCGTAAACCTGAAATCCTTAACCTAAACCCTAAACTATAAACCCTAAATCATAAAATACTAAAATCCTAATCATAAACCATAAACCCAAAACACTAAACCCTAAACCCTAAATCCTAAACCCTAAATCCTAAACAATAAACCCTAAACCCTAAACCTAAACCATTAATCCTAAAACCTAAAATATAAACCCTAAACCCTAAACCTTAAACCCAAAACTCTAAACCCTAAACCTTATACCTTAATCCCTAAACCCTAAACCCTAAACCCTAAACCCTAAACACTAAACCCTAAACCCTAAACCATAAACCCTACACTCTAAACCATAAACCCTAAACCTTATACCCTAATCCCTAAACCCTAAACCTTAAACCATAAACACAAAACCCTAAACCCTAAACCCTAACCCCTAAACCTTAAACCCTAACCCTAAACCCTAAGCCCTTAACCTAAACCCTAAGCCCTAAACCCTAAGCCCTAAACCATAAACCATAAATATTAAACTCCTATCCCCAACCCTAAACCCAAATCCAAAACCCTAAACCCTAAACCCTAAACCGTAAACCCTAAGTCCTAAACCCTAAACCCTAAGTCCTAAACCCTAAACCTTAAACCCTATCTCTAAACCCTAAACCCTATGCCCTAAACCTAAACCCTAAATTGTAAACCCTAAATCCTGAACTCCTAACCCTAAATCACAATATCTGATACCTAAACCCTAAACCTTAAACCGTAAACTATAAACCATAAACACTAACTCTAAACACTAAATCCTGAACTCCTAACCCTAAATTACAATATCTGATATCTAAACCATAAACCTTAAACCCTAACTCTAAACCATAAACCCTAATTCTAAACCATAAACCCTAAACCTTAAACCTAACCCTAAACCCTAAATCCTAAACCCTAAACCCTAACCCTAATCCCTAATCCCTAAATCCTAAAATCCTAACCCTAATCCCAAAACCTTAAACCCTAGACCTTAACCCCAAACCTAAACTATAAACCGTAAAATAAATTTAAAAACTCAAAACCCTATACCCTAAATCCTATACTCTAAACCCTAGTCCCTAAATCCTAAACCCTATATCCTAAGCTCTAAACCCTAAACCCTAAACCCTAAACCCTAAACCCTAAACCCTAAACCCTAAACCCTAAACCCTAACCCTAAACCATAAATCTTATACACTAAATTCTAAACCATAAACCCAAAACACTAACCCTAACTGCTAAAACGTAAACCCTAAATCCTAAACCCTACCCCCTAAACCCTAAACCCTAAATCATAAACCCTAAACCCTAAATACTATATTTTAAACCCTAATCCCTAAACCCTAAACCCTAAATTCTAAACCGTAGACCCTAAACACTAAACACTAAACCCTAAAGCTTAAACCCTAAACCCTAAACCCTAAACACTAAACACAAACACTAAACCCTAACCCTAAACCCTAAACCCTAAACCCTAAACCCTAAACCCTAAACCCGAACCCCTAAACTATAAAGCCTAAATCCTAAAATTCTAAAATTCTAAAATCCTAACCATAAACCCTAAACCAAAAACCCTAAACCCAAAACCCTAAATCCTAAACCATAAACTCTAAACTCTACATCCTAAACCTTAAACATTAATCACTAAAACCTAAACCCTTAACCCTAAACCTTATACCCTAATCACAAAACCCTAAACCCTAAACCCCAAACCCCAAATCCCAAACCCTAAACCCTAAACTCTAAGCCCAAATTATAAACCCTAAACATAAACCTTAAACCCTAAGCCCTACACCGTAAACCAAAAATCCTGAACCCTAAATCCTAAACCATAAATCGTAAACCCTAACCCTAACCCTAACCCCTAAATCCTAAACCTTTAATCCTAAACCGTAAACCCTAAGCCCTAAACCTAAACACTAAACCCTTAACCGTAAACCCTAAATCCTTAACTCCTAACCCTAAATCACAAACTTTGATACCTAAACCCTAAACCCTAAACCCTAAACCCCAACCCCTATACCCCTAAACCCAAAACACTAAATCATAAATCCTAAACTCTAAATCCTGAACCCTAAACCCAAATCATAAACCCTAAACCCTAAATCCTAAACCCTAAACCCTAAATCCTAAATTCTAAGCCCTAAATCCTAAACTCTAAACCCTAAATGCTAAACCCTAAGCCCTAAATCCAAAATGATAAACCCTAAACCCTAAACCCTAAACATAAACCTAAACTCTAAACCCTAAATCCAACCTCTCTAATCTCTTAATCCTAACCCTAAAAACTAAAAACTAAATTCAAACTCTAAACTCCAACCCTAAACCCGGAACAATTAATCCTAAACTCTAAACGAGAACATTAAACCCTAAATCCTAAACCCTAAATAAGAAATAGTAAACCCTAAGCCCTAAACCCTAACCCATAAACCCTAAACCCTAAACCCTAAACTCTAAACCCTATACCCTAAACTATATACCCTAAACACAAAACGGTAAAGTCTAAACACTAAACCATAAACCTTAAACCCTAAACCCAAATCCGAAATACTAAATCATAAATAAAACATAAACCCTAAACCCAAACCCTAAACCCTAAACCCTAAACTCTAAACCCTAAACCCTAAACCCTAAACCCTAAAGCCTAAAGCCTAAACCCTAATTTTAAACCATAAACCTTAAATAACCCTAAACCCAAAATTTTAATCCCTAAATTCTAAAACCTAAATCCTAAACCTTAAACCATAAATCCTAAACCCTAAATCCTAAATCCTCAACCCTAAACCCTAAACCCTTAATCCTAAACCCTAACTCCAAAACCGTAAACCCAAAACCCTAAACCTTAAACCCTAAATCCTAAACCCTAAGCCCTAAACTCTAAATCCTAAAACCTAAACAACATACCCTAAACCCTAAACACTTAACCCTAAACCTTAAACCCTAAACATAAAACCATAACCTGAAACCCTAAACCCGAAAGCATAAACCCTAATCCCTAACCCTAAACCCTATACCTAAACCCTATATCCTAAACCCTAAATCCTATATTCTAAACCCTAAACCCTAAACCATAAAGCCTAATTCTAAAACCTAAACCTTAAACCTAAACCCTAAACCCGAAATCATAAACCCTAATTCTTAACCCTAAACCTTAAACCAAACCCTAAACCCTAAATTCTAAACCCTAAACCCTAACCCTAATCCCTAAATCCTAATCTATAAAGCCAAAATCCTAAACTGCTAACCTTAATCCCAAAACCCTAAACTGTAGACCCTAACCCCAAACATAAACTATAAACCCTAAAACCAAGCTCTAAACCCTACACCCTATACCCTAAATCATATACTCTAAACCCTAATCCCTAACCCTAAACCCTAAACCTTAAACCCTAAACCATAAATCCTAAACCCTAACCCTAAATCATAAATCCTAAACCCTAAATCCTAAACCATAAACCCAAAACCCTAACCCTAACTCATAAATCCTAAACCCTAAATGCTACACCCTACCCTCTAAACTCAAACCCTAAATCCTAAACCCTAAACCCTTAACCCTAAACCCTAAACTCTAAACCCTAAATTTTAAACCCTAAATCCTAAACTCCTAACCCTAAACCCTAAACCCTAAACCTGAAACCCTTACCCTAAACTATAAACCCTAGATCCTAAAATTCTAAAATCTTAACCATAAACCCTAAACCCTAAACCCTAAACTCAAAACCCTAAACCCTAAACCTTAAACCCCATCGCTTACCCATTTCCCAATTTTTTTTCTCTCTAAAATTCTCTCTCTAGCGAATCCTCTCTCAGCTGGGCGATTTTGTCCAGTTCCGTCGGAATGGCCATACAACCGTCGGACGGGCCCCTAAGGCCACTGGACCTAATGGAAAAGAAGCGCCAGGACAATAGCTACAAAACGCACCAAGATTCGTCATCTAATTCATCATACAACTCTTCGAATCTGTGAAAAGATGAAGCGATCTGCGTTGCGATTTCGAAGAAAGAAATAGACGGAACTCGAGAAGTTATTTCCAATGGATAAACAAAGAAGATTCGAGCGCAAGTGGAAGTGGATATTGATTCACCTATACAAGATCTAGGTCTAGTACAAATTTCAACAGAATCTACCGTGCCAATTTTGAGATCTCAAACTGAGAACTTTTCACAAATCGCCAATGCGGTGCCACAATTGCGCACTCAAATTCGAACAAAATTTGAACATGATAAGGATAATTCGATCACTAGGGAGTCTTCCCCTCACTTAGACGAACATCTCAAAGCAATTTCCAGTAATTTGGACCGCCAAATCGTGAAAGAGAAGAATTTCGGTGGAGCTGTCAGAGTTCAGGTAAGTTCTCAGCACACTATAGAATCTCCTCAAAATTTTACAGGTTTGAATGAAGAGTTGGAAGGGAGGAACAAGACTTCTCTGATGATAAACAACAATTCAATGATAAAAGGTTCCGATCAACACCATTAGAGATTAAATTTGAAAGACAAAGGTAAAGAACACCAAAAACCAAGCAGGACTAACAAACAGGACAACAACAACCTCATGTTACAAGTGCAAAGCTCACACGATCAATCAAAGGAAGATATTTCATACAAATTTTCATTTGGAGTACAAGCCAATCAAATTATGCTCACCCCTGATCCAATTCAACAGCATAAGACTGGACAGCAAAGGGACACTGAGAAGCAACACCAAAGGACGGATCCCTCTCAACAAAGACAAGCCATACAATCAGGTAACTCTCTTATTCCTAGCTCTAATCAATTTGTTAATGTTAAGAATAATGATCATGTGCAAGCCTATACAAATGAGCATGGTAGAAATTTAGGAGAACAGATGATGCAGGAATCAGTGGAGAACTATGATCATATAATACCGGACAAAAAATAGGGCAATAATACCAATGTTAAGCAAAACACTCCTGCTGTCAATTCCAACTTTCCCAAAATTTCCAGCAATTTTGAGAAACAAATCCAACCTACCAACCGAAGAAAGCAGGGAGGACAAAATGCCAATATCTATACGGGCAATAACCCACAAAACCCTTAGAACAACTCTAAGAAAGAGCAAATTCCTGAACCTGCACCCTTTACTGTTATCCAGAACTTTACATAAAAGCTCAAACAAAACCAAAACTAGAAAGTGGATTGTTCAAACCTGGCAGCTCATGAGTATACTACCAGACAGGGTCTACCAACAGTTATATTCAAGAAGGAGGATTTCAACCACAAGTTGGTCACAGATTGCAAATTTACCTTAATTGGGAAATTTACAAACACCATGCCTAAGATTGAGCTAATAAGGAAAAAATTCATCCTTCAAACTCAACTATCTGGAGGTGTGAAAATTTCTCATTTTAACTCTAGACATGTCTACATTGACCTTGAAAATGACCTGGATTATATAAGTGTGTGGACTAAACAGAAAATGACTATTAAGGGAGAACTCATGAGGATCCAAACTTGGACTCCTACTTTCAGACCTGAGATGGAAACACATATAGTCCCTGTATGGATAGTTCAACCTGAACTCCCTTGGCACTGCTACAAAAAAAAAATTGTTTCTATTCTATTGGAACCAATTGGGAAAGTGTTATACTTAGATTCTCCAAAAACACAGAAAACTAGAGGTAGTGTGGCCAGGGTAAAGGTACAAATTGATCTCACCAAGGCTAGACCTCCTCATGTTTGGATGGGCATTGATGAAGAAGACTATAATATAGGAAGATGGCAGAAGATCCAATATGAAGGTGTCCCTGCTTACTGCATGTATTGTTGACACCAAGGACATCATGAGCATGAATGCAACATTAAAAGAAGAGATGAGGATCACAAGAGAAGGAAAGAAGCTGAAAATGAGGAGAAAAACAAATCCAAACTTGAGCAAGGAAAAGACAGTAGAAATGAAAAAGATATTCAAAACAACAAGGAAGGAGGTAACATTACAAAGGGCATAGACCAGCAGCACCAAATAGGACATCCTAACATTCAACAGGAAGACCAGTGGCAGATAGCAAGGAACAAACACAACAAGGCCAACCATGATATTTAGGACAGACCTAATTCATCTCAAGACAAGGCAGCAACCACCACACAACAACAACAACAAGGTAAGTTAGGTAAAAATACTATTAGTACCCATAATACTTAAATTCATCTAGATTCTCAGGATCAAAGAATTATACAAGGGAATGAAGAAGCTCAAATCAAGGTAAATAATTCAACCAAATAAAAACACAATGGTGAAGGATCAAGGAAAATAACCCAGCATGGTTCACCTAATGTCACGACCCAAGCCTAGGGCCTAGACGTGACCGGCGAATGGGGAACCCGAAGGAACCCCAAACAAGCCTCATAGCGTATCATTACACATCCTTGGTCGCGGAAGCAAATAAAATGACCATAAGCGATAAACATAATCAAGGGGA
>JAJONZ010004883.1:0-29904 GCA_029582445.1 Solanum paucissectum
GATTTTGTTCGCAACAATTTGATATGTAGATTTGGAGTTCCAGAATCCATCATTACAGATAATGGAGTGAATCTCAACAGTCACTTGATGAGAGAGATAGGTGAACAATTAAAAATTACTCACCGAAATTCAACCGCCTATCGTCCCCAAATGAATGGAGCTGTAGAAGCTGCCAACAAGAACATAAAGAAGATTTTGAGGAAAATGATTGATAATCGCAGAGGTTGGCATGAGATGCTGCCGTATGCTCTGTTGGGTTACCGAACGACTGTCAGAACATCAGTTGGAGCTACTCCATATTTACTAGTATATGGAACAGAAGTAGTTATACCTGCAGAGGTCGAAATACCTTCATTGAGAATCATCCAGGAAGCTGAATTGAATGATGCGGAATGGGTTCGCAAGCGGATTGATCAATTAACTTTGATTGATGAGAAGAGAATGGTTGCCGTTTGTCATGGTCAACTGTATCAACAGAGAATGATTCGTGCTTTTCACAAGAAAGTAAGAGCAAGGACATTCGAAATTGGTCAGTTAGTTCTCAAACGTATTTTCCCTCATCAAGATGAGTACAAAGGAAAATTTGCACCAAATTGGCAAGGACCCTACATGGTTCGCAAAGTATTATCTGGTGGTGCCTTGATCCTGTCGGAGATGGATGGCACCGAATGGCCAAAACCGATCAACTCAGATGCTGTCAAAAGATATTTATTATGTGTGAAAATTTCAGTTTGTATTTATGTCATTTCCTTGTAATCGTTCTAGTTGATCGTAATTGCTTTGTTTAGAATCTGCCCTATGTAATGAACTACGTCTGACCTAAATTCTCAAGAATGAGATACGTAGGCGGCCTATGTCGGCTTCGGTCACCCCTTTATTCCCTCTTAATATTTCCTTGTATTTGAACTACGTTCGACCTGAATTCTCAAAAATGAGATACGTAGGCGGCCTATGTCGGCCTCGGTCGGTTTCTTTGTAATATTTTCTTATTTTTGTTAATCCTCGAATGGGGGAACTACGTTTGACCTGATTCCTGCCTCAACGGGATACGTAGGCACCACAAGGGCTCGGTCATATTTCCCGTAAGATTTCTATTTCTCTTCACAATAGAAACTGGGACAGAATTTTTGAGAGGGACTAAAAAATTCTCGACAAGAAGATCTTTCCAACAAAGTCAAGACTAAAGTTACTTTGAGATTTGCAACTGGGACAGAATTTTTGAGAATATCTCAAAAATTCCGTGATTACTCACCAACGGTTAAAGATAAGACAAGACAATTAACTGGGACAAAATTTTTGAGATGGACTCAAAATTTCAACAGGGTTTATCGGCAGTTTAGAACAACTTTGAATACTTCCCAACAAGTAATCAGACAGATCTCGAGACATCAACTCCAAATGGCGTTCATTAAGCTTGACGTGACATGACACTTGGCAGTGACTTTTTCCAAACATTACTTTTAAAAAATCCATTTTCCTTAAAAACTTCCCCTCCATGTTTCAATTATTTTCTTTGCATAAATATGTTTTGTTTTATCTATCAAGAAGCGGGAGATCGGAGAAGTCAACCGAAGTTAGCAAAACAAGGAGCAGACAACCGAAGAGATCGACACAGATCAGTTCATTTTTAAACTAACAATTTTTCTGTGGATACAGGAAATATTTATGCTTCTTATATCAAAGATTTGGGAATATGAGTAACATCATATCATTTGGATTCCCAACAAGGCGAAGTCCATAATGAGCGTATAACTATGTTCAGAGATGGAACGAACGAAGACTGCGAAGATAGCAGTATTATTATTTTCCAACTACTAAAGATACCTGGAAGACGTTTATCTGCATTATATGGAACAAACGAATACTGCAAAGAGAGAAGTATTATTATCTTCCAGCGACTAATGATACCTGGAAGACGTTTATCTGCATTTTATTATCAGATATGATAATATTCTTACCCGGAGAGTCACTTATATCGTATTGTCAAATGAGATGATACCACTACTCCGAGGGTCATTTTTATTTTGTCGATTGAGACGATACCACTACCCAGAGAGTCATTTATATCGTATTGTCAAATGAGATGATACCACTACTCCGAGGGTCATTTTTATTTATATTGTCGATTGAGACGATCCCGCCATCCAAGAGATACCTAGAAGATCACATATGTTGCTGGGTGAAGCATCATATTCGTTCGATATCAGGGAGGCATCATCAAAGATTCATGCATCGTGGGAAATGAATTCATACATCGCAAGAGAAGATTCATGTATCGTGGGAAAAAAGATTCATGCATCGCGAGAAAAGGAGATCCATGCATTGCAAGAGAAGATTCATGCATCGCGAGAAAAGGAGATCCATGCATTGCAAGAGAAGATTCATGCATCGTGGGAAAAAAGATTCATGCATCGCGAGAAAAGGAGATCCATGCATTGCAAGAGAAGATTCATGCATCGCGGGAAAGAAGATTCATGCATCGCGAGAAAAGGAGATCCATGCATTGCAAGAGAAGATTCATGCATTGCAAGAGAAGATTCATGCATCGCGGGAAAAAGATTCATGCATTGCAAGAGAAGAGTCATGCATCGCGGAGAAGTCATGCATAGCAAGAGAAATGAGGTCATGCATCACGAGAAAGAGAAGAGTCATGCATCGCGGGAAAGAGATTCATGCATAGCAAGAGAAGGATTCATGCATCACGGAAAAGAAGTCATGCATCGCGAAAAAGAGTCATGCATCGCAAGAGAAATGAGTTATGCATCGAAAGAGAAAGATTTACCCATCACAAGAGAATCAACATCAATTGCATTATTTTTCTTTGCAAAAACAACATCAAGAGAATTATCAACATATTACATCAGCCTATTTTTATTGCTTTGACATAAAAAAAAGAGCACATTGAAGATTATATGGAAAATATAAGACACAAGCTTTAATTGCTTTGCGTCGAACCCGATGGAGTTGTCGCCAAATGTTCAAGGAGAGCAATTAAGTGTCAACATGGTAAAAGACACTATCCCTCCATTTGAATTGCATTTTTATGCTAATGAGTTTTATCTCAATCTCTGTCGAGAGCATCCAAGAGGATGAATTCTCAAAACAAACCACAGGTGCGGACGACATCAATTAGGATGCAACATAACGTGGAACCTTTTCTTAGCAGCGAACTGGGACATAGTCCAAAGAGGAGTGCCAAACTCTTAAGACGCGAGTAGAGGAGCGGCTTCCACCATAATCAAACCACACCCCTATCAGAAGGCATGTGGGTTTTCCTTTGGTTTTATCGGTTTCAGTGTCGCATCCGGAAATTTTTTGGTCTCTACCGGAAGCAACTTTCCAATCTGAGTGACAATGCGCCAAGAGATTTGGAAATTATGTCCATGTAAGTTCTTATTTATGGGTGTGAAGTGCACCACGTTCATGGCTAAGAAGTTACAAGCCTCTTTTTCATACTCGACTTACTTTGTCACTTTTCCAGAACCAAAGGTTATTTTGCATAATAGATTTCCTTTTCAGCCGATAGAGTCGAACTACAAGCAGCCTGATTCCCTAGGTCGAGGGATATGTAGGCGGGCTCAATGTAGAAAACTCAGCTGTATTCCAACCCTTCGCTCTTAAATCTTATTCTCAAGCATTTCGGTCCCTTCAAAATTCGGTATCGGATGACTTTTGAATTCTTAAAAAATCGTGCGTGAAATCAAGCGTATCGAACTACAAGTGGCCTGAATTCTCATATAGCCTGAGATATGTAGGAAACCCATTTTCGGGGTTCGGCCATAATTTCTAAAGTCCGTACCAAATCCCTCTCCAAAAGGATGAAGATGTGGTCGGTCAAAATTGGATTTGTCAATTTCATTTTCCTCGAATTTCTTGCATCAATCCAAGTAAAATGAGGGACAGTTGTTGACACCTAATTGTGACCCTCCACGATAAGAACTAATTTTTCGAGCTTCTTTAATTTCAAACAATTTGAAATAATTAATTTTATATAAAAAAAAGAATAAAAAAAAAAGAAGAAGAAAATTCAAAATATGTTTCAAGATATTTTTAAGAATTTTATTCACTTTTATAATATTTTGAATATTTTAAATATTTTTAATGATAAATATGTTTTATATTGTTACGTATGTAACCAATATATTTTACAAATACTTGAAAACTATCTTGAAAAGGTTTCATTTATTTTTAACGTTAAACACTTTACTAATTTAATTTAGTTTGAATTATAGGTATGTTTTTGAATTAATTAGTTTGATTGAGTTAATTATTTTTCAGTTTGTTAAATTTAAGAAGCTTGTTAATTGATCTTGTTTAAATTCATCTCATTTAGCTTTTGCCGAATTGGCTAATTAAATCCGATTTAGCTAACTTCCTAATTCCCATTGGGCCATAATTGCTTCCATGTGGCTTAAGCCAATTTAAATCTCACTTGGACCAAATTTAAGATCAGACTTGGGCATGCCCTCAATTTCCAATTCCCAAGCCCATTTCCCCTTTGGTTTCCAATTAAGCCGATCCAACCCATCCTTCTCCAAATTTCCCGACCCAATCCAACATAACTGACCCGACCCGGTCCATTCCAACTCTAAAAGAAACTCAAATGTCCTTCTTTTCCAAGGTCCCAGAAGCAGTCTCAAACGCACAGACCGACAGAGCAACAACAGTACACGGCATCCTCACGATGAGAGACGATTCCAAAGGAATCAACACGGAATATTCGAATCACAACAACCAACGACGTCAATTCCGATACACGGCGTGAAAGCGTGGAGATACACGCAAGCTGTGAGGAACGAGACGGACAGAGGGCAGTACTATTCCTTGTCTTCTTCCTCCAACGTCTCTCTCAACCAGTACTATGGCAGCAGCACGCGGTTTTCACCCTTTCCTCTTTCGGAATGGGGCGAAAACCTCAGAAGAAGGGTGTGTGTCCGAATTTGTGAAAGCTTTTTGGAATTCAAATTTATGGGCATTAAATTCGAAATTGCCCTTGTCCTTTCCCCCCCCCCCCCCGAAATCTACCATAATTTCTCTTATATAATCATCTCTTCTATTCATTTGTGAGGGGGGATTTTTTTTCGGGGGAGGAAAAAATTAAGAATTGGTTCAGTAACTGAGAGGAATATATACATTAAAAGGAAAAGTTCTTGAAGCCGTTCGGTTGGTCTTTGCCTTCGTTCTCTTTATTTTTGTTCATTCGAGTTTTCTCGGGGTTGTATTTCGGTGTGAAAGTTGCCATTGTCCGTCAGGTCGTTATTGTCCCAGTTCCCTGCACTCTAAAAGGTAACACACTTCTTTTTTTCTTTTTTTTTATTCAAGCGTTCTTTGTTCTTGATGTGTTGGTGATTGATTTTTAACTATATGAGCTTTCTACGCGTTAGTATTCCGGGAGCATTTCGGTTCAATTTGCTGATTTTGAAATAATAGCGTAGCTTCTTTTTCTTTATTTTGTCTTGAATGTGACCTGGATATATGCGTATAGATGTTGGAAGATTGTTTGTTGATTGCTATTATCGTCTAAATCAGTCATGATCGTTTTCAAAATGTCATATTGATCTTAGTTCATGTCTATTTGTTATGAATCTGTGTGAATAATTAGTGCTCAACGTCGTATCATCATTTCTTTGCCTTTAGTTAGATGTGTGTATCAAACT
This sequence comes from Solanum paucissectum, assembly GCA_029582445.1. Taxonomy (NCBI): domain Eukaryota; kingdom Viridiplantae; phylum Streptophyta; class Magnoliopsida; order Solanales; family Solanaceae; genus Solanum; species Solanum paucissectum. The sequence goes on from JAJONZ010004883.1 coordinate 5,658, forward strand.
ATATGATGGTGTAAGCTTATTTTCGTATTCCCGTCACTCCTCATTTTGGTTGTGTTTACTGAAACAAGCCTGAACCTCCTAAGTTATTGGGAGATTCGTCCTTTTAGTCTTCAAAGGGTTTGATATCTATTAGTTTGTTTATTATTATGCATGTCTGATGTTGAGTTTGGGGTTCCGTAGTAAAAATAATAGGTCGAAAATGATTCTGTTTCAGCTTGTTGCATTTGGAGTTTAAATGGTCATGCACTGCTTCTCTTTTTTTTAGTTCAATTAAATATGAATTCTTGTGGAGGCCCAAGTGTATAACTCTTGCTTAGCTAGTTGGAAACAGAGGCTAAGTCTGTGTTTATTCAACTTCCAATTAAATGTTTTATGATTGTTTTGTTGTTATTGTCAAAAGATGTTTTCTTCCACGACTCATCTCCTCTAATCGAGTTTGTTGGGTTTAGTTACCTAGTCTCGAAGATCAGCTTGCGATCCTTCTCTCCCTAGTCCGTCGAGCATGCCCTAATCTGTCTAGACATTCGGTAGGGTCATTCATTTATGCCTAAATCAATAGGTTATCTTCTTAGTGCAAATACATGCTCGTGTGTAGATAATGTGGTAGGGCATAATGTCATATCTTATTATACTTTGCTACTGCCTCTTCATTGATTTCCAAAAAAAAAATAAAAAAATAAAAAAAATGCGAGTGTGTGAGTCTTTAAATTAATTAGTTCAAAATTGCATCCCCTTTTATCCATTCACTGTTAAGCTATTGGTTTTAAGGGTCTTAGTCAAATATGCTTAAATAATAATTTTCCTTCTTAAGTGCTATTGTCTTTATGCAATTCTGTGAAACCATAAACTTATTTAGTTCGTCATTGACACTAATTTACTTCCCTTTGTTAATATTATATATTTTTTATGCAGTTAGGAAATTTTCCTTTTTAATCAAGTGATATATCTTAGTCATAATTACTAGTTACAATTGTCTCTTTTCCTTGGATATGAGCTCTTTATCTTTGTTGTTCAGAATATATCGGTTTCATAATTGTGCGTATCTCTTGAAATGATTCATGCATTTATCTCCATTTCTTTTAGTTATTCGTTTGACCATGCGTTAGTTGGATCTTTATCTCGTTCGTAATTCTTCTCTTTTCTTTTGGCTGCATGTGAAATTTGTCCGAGTTCACTATGAACTCAACCTCCCCTTCGCATTTCGGAGAGTCATAAAGGCTTAAATTCCGCCTTCATCGAGTTGGCCAGCCCATTGAAAATTGACGAACAGGTCCCGGAGCTTGAAAGAATATGCAACATATCAGAAATTTTGAAAGATTGGGTCAAAGGCCCACCTTTCATTTTTTGTATTTTGTTATTTTGGGTCTAAGCCCTTGTTATTAAATTTTGCTATTACTTTGTTAGTTTTTTAGGACAGGTGGAAAATTGGGCCTAAGGCCCAAAAGAGAGAATGATTACTTTGTGTTAGTCTAGGACAGGTGCAACTCAAATGGGCCGAAGGCCCAAAACAAAAATGGGCCCAAATACTGGTCCAGGCGGACATAAACCAGATTTGGGTCCAACCCTCTTTCCCTTTTTACTTTCTGTGTTTGTTTTGCTTGTTAGTATTTGTCGTTAATCTTAAGGTCGAAGAGTTCAAATCCTCGTAAGACGCCTGTTGTGTTTTATCAATTTGTCTAAAATCGATCACCCTTAATTAGACTTAAAAGAATAATTTTTTTTGTAAAAAGTATTCCACTTAGTTAGTATTTCTATTTTTCCCCTTTCCTTTTAAAATAGCTTTAACTATAATTTTGCAATTCAAGCTAAGTTAATTTATTTTAGCCAAAAAATTAATCGTCGGATAACCACATTAGTGGATATTCTAGGTGCTTTTAAAACCTTCCTAGAATATTAATAAGAACCTCGAATCCCTTTACAAGTTTTCACTAGAGTCCTGTTTTAGTCTTTTGAAAACAACAGTTTTCTTGATTTTTCTTAAAAATTAAGTGGCGACTCTAAATCAATCCAAAATATATTTTCCTAATAAAACAATGAGTCCACGATTTGGACTCATTTAGGGCTTTATTTTAATAGAATTAGTGTCCTCAAATGCATATTTTGTCCCAATAACTGATGTAAATCCTTGAATTTCAGGTATTTGGATTTAGGAACAAAGCATGGATACTATTGAGCAAAAAGGAACAAGGCAGCTAAAAGAACGGAGAAAAGAAGGCCTGGCAATCGCCTAACCCATTGGGCGAGTCGCCAAATGGCCATGACCTCGCCTAAATCTCCAGTGTGCCAAGCTCTGAAGGAGAAAACCAAGTCAGCGATGGAAATGAGCAGTTGGCGTATCTCCGAATAGGTCCACGATGCCATGTTAGATCACCTACAATTACAGAATGCCGGGGTTGAATAGGAGTTGACTTAGGCAAGCAACAATATTACTCGGCGTGCCGCTGATTTCTTCCATGAAGGATGACTAGGACGCCGAAGGTGCTAATGAAGATCCAACCAAATGCTGAAGAGCGAGATGAATGGAGAAAAGGCGACTCACCGAACCAATCGGTGATCACGATCTAGATCGCCTAAAATTACAGTAGCTGGACCAAGAATACATGAAAAATAAAGGCGAGAGGAAGGACCCTTGGTGAATTGCCGAACTGTCGGTGAAGCACGACTTACTTTGCCGATTGGTCTTAAATGGTCACACATCATAATTGCTTAAATTAATTTTTGATAGAGAGAGAAAGTATTCACAAACGTAAGGAAGAAAATACTGAGAGATAGAACACTACCAAAGGCGTTTTCCTAGTGATTTTAGCAAGATTTTCTTGGAGATTTTGTAATAGAGAAGAATTTTAGTTGATTTTCATATATAATTCTCATTCTACCCAGCTATGGGAGCTATGATGGATTTTTATTTTCTTATTTTTGATATGAGTGGCTAAAATTCTTCTCTTTGGGTTTTGACCACAAAGACAATTGGTGAGTTTTACTAAGTGGGTGTCATTTAATTCTAAATAATGGTGTTAATTTGAAGTTGTTCTAAGTTGTTGTTGTGTTTCGAGGTTGAATTGCATGATTCGTGTAACAATTTCAGTGTTGTGCACTTGCTACAGAAAATCTGAAAGTGAAGAAGAAGACTTAAGTTTTCTAGAGTTCAATTTTTTTCACTAGATATTTCATTACATATGGTGTATTTATAGATAAAGTGTGAGAATTACAACCACATAATAATCAAAATATCACACACCAAACTATGTACCTATGTGGCTCACTAACCACCACTCATTTTAAATCAAGACTAACATATCTACTACAAAATATCTCCAACCTAGGAGTTTCTAGACAATTCTTACTTTTCTAACATATTTAATACAAAATATTTCCAACCTAGGAGTTTCTAAACAAATCTTACCTTTCTAACATATCTAATACAAAATATCTCCAATGTAGGAGTTTCTAGACAAATCTTAATTTTCTAACACTATTGATATCATCGATACCATCCCGATGACTTGCTTGGCTATCATTCATCTCTTTGCCACTCATATTCACTTCTATAAAGTCCAACCAACACTTACACAAAGTAGCCACAACTAATTCAACTACAGCCAACAAATTCGAGAGTGTCAAATCTTCAATCAAAGAACTTTAAGTAATGCTACTCCCCGGCAGCTGCACCATTTTGATTAATGTATCAGGACACTTCATCCAATACTAAATGCCAATGATCGTTAGTCAGAATAATAACCCAACTATGCGAGTTGGGGTCGATCCCACTGGGAGTAGTTTTACCTTCAACTTTAATGATGAAAATATGATGACAACCTCTTCAATTAAACACTTCTTGCACAATTAAGATTCAAGTTTCAAATTTCAGATTGTAATTATCAGTCCAAATTCACACTTCAACACAAACAATCAAATAGTAGAGTAAGACTTGGGGAATTGACCAGCCAATTGATGAATTTTACCGAAGTGGATGAACATTGATGCTCACAATGGGATAATTTGTTGTGGGGAGGTCGAACCATATATAAAGTAATTTTCTCTCGAATAATTACCTTTTCTATGTTGAATTCTCTCAAACTTCAACACTAATCGAAAGATGCCCTACTCTTTTCCCTCATCAAATCCACTCTCTCGAGCTGGATACAAAGGATAGATCCTATGTTTCACTCTCTCAAGATGAAATCATGGAAACCCACTACTAAGGATGCTAAGTTTGCCACCTTGGCTCTGCACCTCTCTCTCTCAAGCAAGATGCTATTTCCTACTATTTACACCTTGTAGACCTGAAGTTCTTCTTCATTTTCATTGTAACATGGTATCAGAGCCTATTTCCTAAGGGATTTGAATCAAATTTTGTTTGTTTCGCTCATCTACTTTCTGTTCTTTCTTGAATTTGGTTGCTAAAAAAATTCATGGCACTTGAAAATCAACCAACGATAGGTCCTTTGACTTTTACCGGAGAGAATTATCAGATATGGGCCATCAAAATGAAGGCATATCTAAAGACTCTCAACTTCTGGGAAGTTGTTGAGCTTGGAGAACCTGTTGTCTAGCCATTGAGAGTTAATGCAACTCTCAATGAAATTAAGAAGTATGATGAGTTGGTGATTAGATCCCCACGAGCTCTCACCTGCATACATTCAAGTCTTACAGACGTGATGTTTACGAGGATTATGACTTGTGAAATAGCCAAAGAGGCTTGAGATAAGTTAAAGGAGGAGTTTGAAGGCAGCAGGTGAGTAAAGTCTGTTAGACTCTTAGCATTGAAGAGAGAGTTTGAGCTTTTGAAGATGAAAGACTCATATAGTGTGAAAGAATACTTTTCAAAGCTGATGGAGATTGCAAACCAGATAAGAATACTTGGTGAAACCTTTCCAGATCATAAAGTTGTAGAGAAGATCTTGGTCAGTCTTCCAGACAAGTTTGAATAAAAAATCTCAGCTATTGAAGAGTCTTGTGACTTGACTACTCTTACAATAGCCGAGAACTAATCTCCAAATTGCAAGTCCAAGAGCAACGGGTCACTATGAGAAGTGAAGGGATAGTAGAAGATGCCTTTCAAGCAAGGCATAAATTCAAACATCAAAAGGAAAGAAGAAAAGGCTGGTTGGATAAATCTGGAGAGGTAAAATCTGGTGGAAACCAAAGTGATTGGTCGATAAAAGGAAAATTTCCACCTTGTGGCATTGCAAGAAGACAATCCACTTAGAGAAGAATTGTTGGCAAAATTCAAAGAGGTCTCCAATTCAATGTAGATATTGTACGTAGTATGGTCACATTGAGAAGTATTGTACGCAAAAGCAAAATCAAAGTGGCCAGTCTTCCCATCGAGTGAATTTCGCAGATGATCACCAAGTTGGAAATTCAGAGGAGGAGGTTTTCATGGCCTCGCACACATCACATATTGACCAATGTAAATGGTATGTTGATAGCGCGTGCACAAGGCACATGGCGATTGATGAAAATCTGTTTGTTACCTTGGACAAATCTGATAGAACCAAAGTGAAGCTTGGAAATGGCGCATTGGTGGAAGCTCACGGTAGAGGGTCAGTAAAATTTCCTACTGACGAAGGCACGCAAATTATTAATGATGTTCTTTATGTGCCAAATTTGACTCAAAACTTGTGAAGTGTTTCTCAATTGCTTCATAAAAATTATTCTCTTAATTTTAATGACAAACAATGTGTCATTTATGATCCTAAAGGATGTGAAGTAACTAAAATTAGCATGATTGACAATTCCTTTCCAATTTCATGCTATTCTATTGATACTTACTCTTTTAATGTTGAATTGTGCAATACTTGGCTTTGGCACAAAAGGTTCGGTCATTATAATCTTAGCTCACTAGTGTTTATGCAATCAAAGGGTATGGTGCTTGAAGTACCCAAAATTGACATGTGTAGAGATGTTTGTGAGTCATGTCAATTTGGTAAAATGCATAGATGATCCTTTCCTAAAGGAAGTCTTTTGAGAGCTAAGGAAAAGCTAGAGTTGGTTCATACAGATTTATGTGGACCAATGAGGACGACTTCTTTGAGTGGAAACAAGTACTTTGTTCTCTTTATAGATGATCTGACTCGAATGACTTGGGTCTACTTTATTAGTAGCAATTATCAAGTGTTTTCTGTTTTCAAAGAATTCAAAGCTATGGTAGAAAGGGAGAGTGGCTGTAAATTGAAGTATATTAGATCCGATAATGGAACTTAATATACTTCGTATCAGTTCAGAAAATATTGTAAAGATTTGGGTATCCAACAACAATTCACTGTTAGCTACACTCCACAGCAGAACAGGGTTTCTGAGAGGAAGAACAGAACTGTGATGGAGATGGCGAGATGCATGTTGGCAGAAAACAAGATGCTTAAATACGTTTGGGCTGAAGCAGTCAATACCACTATCTATTTGCTAAATATATTACCAACTAGAGCAGTCCAAGAAATGACACCATTTGAAGCATGGAAAGGTATCAAGCCGTCTGCAAGACACTTGAAGGTATTTGGTTCGGTATGCTATACACATGTTCCTAATGCTAAAAGAGGCAAATTAGATAGCAAGGCAGAACTGTGTGTTCTGTTGGGCTGTAATACAGTTGCAAAAGGATACATAGTGTACAATATTAGTAGTAAGAAGGTGTTTGTTAGTAGAGATCTTGTAGTAGATGAGTCTAGCCACTATGATTGGGATTGAGATACTGTTGTGAAGAACCAAGGTGGGAGTACTTCAGCTGCAACTCCAAATCAGTAAAAAGGTGATACTCCCTCTAGTCCTATTGCTGGAACAAAAAACAATTCAGATGTTGAATTGACTACATACTCTCCTGTTTTGAATACAAAATCACTAGAAGAAGTGTATGAGCAATGCAATTTTGCTCTAGTTCAACCATCCTCATTTGAAGAAGCAGCAAACCATAAAGTGTTGATTGCAACAATGGAGGAGGAACTTGCCATGATTAATAAAAAATGATACTTGGGAGTTGGTTGATAGACCAGAAGAGAAGAATGTTATTGGTGCCAAATGGGTCTATCGAACAAAGTTCAATCCAGATGGCTCCATCTTCAAGCATAAAGCTATACTTGTAGTTAAAGGTTATTCTCAACAGCTTGGAGTGGACTTTGGGGAAATGTTTTCTCCTGTTGCGCGGCATGAGACAATAAGGTTTCTAGTCGCTCTGGCAGGACAATACAAGTGTAAAATCTTCCATTTGGATGTAAAATTTGCATTTCTCAATGGATTGCTTAAGGAAGACATTTATGTTGAACAACCTAAATGTTTTACAGTTGCATGTGAAGAAGACACGGTGTACAAGCTTAAAAGGGGTCTCTATGGTCTTAAACAAGCCCCAAGAGCTTGGTATAGTAGGCTGGATTCTCATTTGCTATCTCAAGGCTTCAACAAAAGCCTAAATGAGCCTACTTTGTACTTCAAAAGGCAAGCGGATGGGATGTTGATTATGATTTCAGTTAATGTCGATGATTTGATAATTACAGGTGAAAATCCTCTTGCGGTGCAAGAAGTTAAAAATGAAATGCTAAAAGTTTTTGAGATGTCCGATCTAGGAGAAATGAAGTTTTTCTGGGAATGGAGATATCTCAATCTTGTCAAGGAATTTTCTTGTCCCAAAAGAGGTATGCCTTGAATCTGTTAAAAAGGTTCAAGCTTGACAAGTGCAAAGCTGTTGCAACTCCACTTGTTGTGAATGAAAAATTAATGAAGGATGATAGCGAAGGGAGGGCAGATCCAAAAGTTTATAGAAGTCTAATTGGAAGTCTATTGTATCTAACAATTTCTAAGTCAGACATAATGCTCGCTGTCAGTTTGTTATGTTGATATAAGCAAAGTCCCAGCACTAAGCATTTTGGAGCCGCTAAAAGGGTGTTAAGGTACATTAGAGGGACAAATAATTATGGAATCTGGTATAGAAATGTGGAGAATGGAGCTCTTATTGGCTATTCAGATAGTGATTGGGGTGGATGTTTGGATGATTACAAAAGCACTTCTGGTTACTGTTTTTCGTTAGGTTCAGGCATTTTTTCTTGGAGCTCAAAGAAGCAAGATATTGTAGCACAATCTTCAGCAAAAACCGAGTATGTGGCTATTGCATCTGCTATAAATCAAGCAATTTGGTTAAGAAATATCTTGTTGGAATTGAATTTGTTGCCAAAAGAACCAACAGTGATCTATGTGGACAATAAATTAGCCATTGCGATGGCTGAAAATATGGGGCAGCATGGAAGAACAAAGCATATCAACATAAGGTTTCATGCTTTAAGAGATGCCGAGAAGAATGGTGAAGTTAAGTTGGTGCATTACATTAGTGAAGATCAGTAGGCCGATATTATGACCAAGGCTCTTTCCACTAAGAAGTTTGAGTTTCAAAGGTTGTTGCAAGGAGTTTCAATGAAAACTCTTAAGGAGGAGGTTAGAAAATTAAGATTTGTCTAGAAACTCCTAGATTGGAGATATTTTGTATTAGATATGTTAGCAAAGTAAGATTTGTCTAGAAACTCCTAGGTTGGAGATATTTTGTATTAGATATGTTAGAAAAGTAAGAATTGTCTAGAAACTCCTAGGTTGGAGATATTTTGTAGTAGATATGTTAGTCTTGATTTAAAATGAGTGGTGGTTAGTGAGCCACATAGGTACATAGTTTGGTGTTAGATATTTTTCTTATTATGTGGTTGTAATTCTCACACTTTTTCTATAAATACACCATATGTAATGAAACATGTAGTAAAAAAAATTGAACTCAAGAAAACTTAAGCCTTCTTCTTCACTTTCAAATTTTCTGTAGCAATTTACAACTGCTATTTCCTACTGTTTACACCTTGTAGACTTGAAGTTCTTCTTCTTTTTCGTTGTAGCAAATAGTGTTTACAACCCATCTCAATCGGGTGGAATGGGTGCAATTTGCATCCCACAAGCTGATGAAAATGTGATGTTTGAAGTCACTAGCACAACTCTTCATCTACTCCAAATGCGGGGACTGTATGGAGGGCTAGAACACGAAGACCCGCATGAACATGTAAGAAATTTTACAGAGGTGTGCAGCCAGTTTTCATTCAAGAATGTGTCACAAGAGTCAATTCGGCTTTGGTTATTCCCACTATCCTTAACGGGGGAAGCTAGTAAATGGTTAGACGAGTTACCAAATAATTCCATCAAATCTTGGGAGGAGATGATTGTAGCATTCAACACAAGGTTCTTTCCTCCATCAAGGATGATGAAACTTAGAGACGATATTCAAGGTTTCAAGCGATGGTAAGGAGAACCCATCCATGAAACGTGGGTGAGATTTAAGAAACTCTTACTTAAATGCCCAACTCATAGGCTACCAAACGATTTGTTACTCCAATATTTTTACCGGAGTCTTGATTCAGTTAATAAAGGAGTAGCTTATCAATTGGTATGTGGATGAATAATGTTATAATCATTTGAGGTGGCATCGTTTCTTCTTGATGACATGACTTATGAGTTATGTTTTAAAGATGTTAGCTTGCATTGACCATGTCTTATGAGTTATTTTTTCTAACTCCCTTGTATATTGTTTTAGCATGGTCAATTGCATGTCATGAAATGTCCTATTTTAGCATGATTTAAATGTTTTATGCATAGCTATCATACTTGGTACATTTTTTGTACTAACACATACTCGTGCCTACATTTTCCCAAATGTAGGGTCCGACAGTCAAGGTCCTCAATTTTGTGGCTAGTGGTTGATTTCGAGATTTCTGAGCTTTGGTGAGTCCTCATGCTTTGAGGATGAATTTTCATTGTTCTTAGTTTCTTTCTTATATTTCAGTTTTGGACTAGGCCCAATTTAATTCTATTATATTAGATGGCTATTGAGACAAAGTGTTTTGACTTCCGCTTTACTTTTATCAACTTTTGGATTCTAAATGTTGTTTTACCTCTTATGCTCTATTTCTTATGTTATTAATGCTAAGTGTCTTGTATGTATTCTAGGTGTCATCACATAAGGTTCAAAGTAAGCTCATCACACAAGGCATTGGCACCAATATCAAACGAGACTCCACACTTTCACTAGTGTGCAATGTTCATCACATGTGACCACATTCGATAACCGGCTAGTCACAACGAGATGCAAAAAATCCACATATTGTCTATGCAACTTCATTTGGCCTCATCGTAGCCGCACATTCATTTTTGTTCGATTAAGAGCAGTATTTAAGTCATCGGTATTGATCATAACCGATACTCAAATAACTTTTTTCGAAAGAAGAAATGACTCAATGACTAAAAACCTACCACCCCCACCAAAATCATCCAACATTGTCCTCAATGTGAATAGAGAACAAATAATAACAAAAAACAAAGGTAAACTACTGGTACTTAAACACACAAAGTAGGGTGACAAGGAATCTTCACTAGGCGCCCATTTGGCGAGAACTTGCTGTAGTCGCCGAACTGCTTGGCGATTCACCCAATGGTCTAGAGTTCACCGAAATTTCCAGTGTGCAACCAATCCATGCAGGGGCAAGAAGGCGAGTAAGAGAGGGATTGCCAAAAATATCGGCACATATCCTAAAGGACTTGAAGCCTCGCCGAATTATCCAAGAGGCTGGGCTGTCATGGCTAATGCAAAAAGATGGTGAAAGTCGAGTCTCCTAATCACTTTGGAAAATCACCGTATGGTGCAAGATTTTCACTGAATGTTCTAGTGTCTCAGCTCATTGTTGGCACCAGAAATGCTAAAAAATTAGTAATCTCCGAACTGGATCGACGACTCCCCAATAGAGTCTTTCTTCACTACATCGCCTACACCTGCACATTCATCACACATTATTCAAAACACTAACACATGAGTTGCCTCCCAAGAAGAGCCTTATTTGACTTCGTGACTCGACTTGGAAGTGTTCTCAAGCATCTTCCAGATACACCACTTCAATCACAGAAATTTCAAGGCATTCTCCAAAGTATAGTTTCAAGCGTTGCCCATTCACTTTGAAGGAATGCCTTTCTTTACCTACGACTTCAATTGCTCCATTAGTGAACGCCCGTGTTACTCGAAATGGGCCTGACCATTTGGATTTGAGCTTTCCTGGAAAGATTTTTAGTCGATAATTATACAGCAACAAGTCTCCAACTCAGAATTATCTCCTAAGGATTCAAGAATCGTGCCACTTCTTTATCGTTACCTTGTAAAGGGCTGCACTTCCATAGGCCCTAAATTCGAATTCATCCAATTCATTGAGCTGATTTGCTATTCCTTTTGGAGTTCTTGCCCAGTCCAGATTCAGAGTCTTTAACACCCATAATGCTTTGTGTTCTAATTCAACTAGTAAATGGCAAGATTTCCCAAAAACTAGTTGATATGGAGACATACCAATTGGGAGACATTGTTCTTGAGCTTTAAGATTTGAGGGTTTTCAATTCAAATAAATTGGAAGTGGGTCTTGCAGAATCTTTATCCTTGAGGTGTTTAAAGACATTATTTATTGTACCCATTTGATGGAAACACTTATCGGTATTGATTTCTATCTCTTTTTCATGTCTAGCTAAAACCCCAATTCTTGGGGTATGATTATGTGAATATGGGTTAAATTTACTATTGAGTAATGCTCATTGATAGTCTATTCGTTGTTTAAATGTGATTTCGTTTAGTAGTTGTGTTGGAACTTAATGGGATTGTAGTTGCAAATATGATTTCATCTTCGTGTTTTTGGCTTGCTCGAGAGAGAGGTTTTAAAACCAAAACTACTAAATTGATAGCCTATGGTTATTGTGTTGTCGTGGGCTCAGCTCGAGAGAGTGAATCCTAGACCTTCTCCCACATATTCAGATCAAGAGAGTGAATGGGCTAAGGCGAATGTTGTGCTAAATTGCTGCAAATCGATGTTCTAGAGAAACCAATTTGATTCGGGGTAAATTGTTTGAGAGAAAATTTACCCCCACTAAAGTTTGGCCTAGTTACAAATGTTCAGTGATTTACTATCAATGGCATTTACTCAGTTGTTTATTTTATCCCATATTCCTATCACTTCCCAAGAATCCCGTCTCCCTGATTTTTATATTTTTATTTTTGTGATTTTATTTCCTAGTTGAATAAACCCCCCCCCCCCCATTGATAATTGGCATTTGTGTCACTTTTTGATTTAGTATGCTTTTATTCGTAAATATCTATAGCTATGATTGATTAGAGCTTAATCTTACTTTTCTATTCGATTCTCGACTACTAACCGCTCCCTGTGGGAATGATCCCAACATTTGGTTGGCTTATATTACTACTCACGGTCGTTGGCACTTGAACTAGAAGTAGTGTCTTGATTACGTGAAGATCACAATGGTGCCGCTACCGGGGAGTGGTGTTAGTTGAGAATCTTTAGTTTAGTAGACTTTTTGTTCTTGTTAGTTGTAGTTCTACTCACTTAATTTTTAGTTTTGGTTTGCTTGTTTGTGTTGAAAACATGAAGTATGAGCGTAACTGGCAACAATGGCAACCAAGTAGGCCATCAAGATGACATCGTAAACCTCAACTATGTCAACGAGCCTCATGTTAACGGCCCCCCATCTCATGGGAGGTATTGGTGTCATTCGCTTACCTCCAGCTGAAGGGAATGCGATATTGCACATCACGAGTACTATGCTGCAACTCTTGCAACTTAAGGAACTCTTTAGTGGGTTTGACCACGAGGACCCTTATGAGCATCTTCAAAACTTCGTTGATGTATGCGGACCATTGTGTGTGAAAATGGAATCATTATTTGTGTGAGGGCATTTGAACACTTTTGTTGAGTTGAACTTGCATGTGAAACAATTATTCTGAGCTTGAGAATATTTGATAAAGGTGTGTCACAACTTTAGTCTTTGAGTACACAATTGATCTTTGCATGAGTACGTTGAGTCTTGTTGTGTGTAATCATGATTGAGTCTTGTGTAGCACTGTTTGACACATCCTTTGTGAACTGCTGAACTTGAGTTTTACTTGAGGACAAGCAAAAGTTTAAGTTGGGGGTGTTTATGAGTCCAAAATTTGAACTTATTTAAGGTTTTATTTTGATAGATTTAGTGTCCTTAAAATCATATTTTGTCTCAATAAATGATGTAAATCCTTAAGTTTTAGGTATTTGAATTCAGAGACAAAGCATGGACGATATCAAGCAAAAAGGAACAAGGCGGATGAAAGAACAAAGAAATGAAGGCCTGAGGATCGCCTAATGCATTACGATTTCATCTTCGTGTGTTTGGCTTGCTCGGGAGAGAGGTTTAAATACCAAGACTACTCAATCGATAGCCTATGGTTATTGGGTCATCGTGGGTTCAGCTCGAGAGAGTGAATCCTAGACCTTCTCCCACACATTCAGTTCGAGAGAGAGAATAGGCTAAGGCGAAGGCTGTGGTAAATTGCTGCAAGTCGGTGTTCAAGAAAAACCGATTTGATTCGGGATAAATTATTCGAGAGAAAATTTATCCCCACTAAAGTCTAGCCTAGTTACAAATATTCAGTGATTTACTATCAATAGCATTTACCCGGTTGTTTATTTTATCCCATATTCCTATCACATCCCAAGAATCTCGTCTCCTTCGTAACTTTTTATTTTTGTGATTTTATTTCCTAGTTGAATACAAACCCCCTATTGATAATTGACAGTCGTGTCACTTTTTGATTTAGTATGCTTTTATTCATAAATATCTATAGCTATGATTGATAAGAACTTAATCTTACTTTTCTGTTCGATTCTCGACTACTAACTGCTCCCAGTGGGAACGATCCCAACCCTTGGTTGGGTTATATTACTACTCATAATCGTTGGCCCTTGAACTGTAAGTAGTGTCTTGATTACGTGAAGATAACATAGTCCATATACATAGTCAAGACTTAGACCTTCATATCATAAGAAAACTCCTTTCATAAGTAACCACCAAGTATACTTGTGCAATGCATGAATAAGACCCCATAATCCAATTCATGCTAAATATCCCCTTTGGCCATTATAATCATATTTACCATCTTATGGTCTCATCCTTAGATTAATTCTCCTAGACAAGGAAATCTCTCACTTTTAGTCAATTATAAAAACGAAGGCAACTATAAAAACGAAGGCAACTATAGCACAATCCTATCTAAACCTATACCATATAAGAGAACACCTTCTTAGATAACCTTAAGTCATACTTGTGCAATGCATGAATAACACCCCATAATCCCACCCATGCTAAGTACCACTTTTAGGTCCTCATACTTATACTTCTTGATTCGGAGGCTAGTACTCCTTTTTAAGACATTGGAACCCTAGAAGACACTTCTTTAAGCACATCTTATTACCTCTTCTTTAATATTAAACACTATGACATACTTTCTCAAGCATATCTAAGTTCATTATTTTTGAACACTTGAGATGCTTTCTCAAACATGTCTTAGTTCATTATGTTTGAACACTCGAGATGCTTTCTCAAGCATGTCTTGGTTCATTATTAAGTTGGAACACTTTGAGATACTTGTTTAAAATTCCTTAGTTCCATAATAATCTTGTACTAATTGGGATATAGTCTTAACCGACATGGGACTACATGAGCATTCACATAATCCCCTCCGATGTTACCTACACTGAGAAGGGTTGGTCTACTTGCCTAGGGTAGAACTATTTTGTTAGCTTAGTTTGACCCACTAGCTAACTTTCATACGAGGCACACAGTTATGGGATACAAAGATTCTACTAGGAAACCCGGACTCAATTTGTGAGGGACTCCATCTCATAAGATATACTTTTGGAAACTCGGACTCCACTTGTGAGAGTTCCCATCTTGGAAGCTGGACTCAACTAGGTAAAAGCCTCCATCACAATTCAATATCCACTTGGTGCTAGGCATAAATCCCACAAGATAGCTTATTAAGTTCTTACTTAATTCATGACCCTTGGAGAGATGTCCTTGACAACCAATTCATGTTTCTAGTGATTCTATCATTTTATACATTTGATCATTGTTAATTCATCATATTAGCTTTACTCTCAAAGCCCTAACCATCAACAATCATGAATACTTGCCTTACTCCAGAGCTTTACCTCTTACCATCATCTTTCATACCTAGGTTTCAAGGCATTCTAATCACATTCTTCATTATTAGATGATTCTAGTCATGAATCATCATAAAGGTTGAACTTCAAGCTTTACTAGTCATGATATATAATATATACTATAATCTAATTCGATTCATGTCTACAAGATTTGATTTATGAACACTTACTATACAATTCATCAATTTTAAATGATCATCTATGAATCCTCAATTTCACCTTCCATGGCATAAACTCACATAATATAAATTTCATCAATTAGACTAGGGTTAACCATGTAAAACATATAATATCATCATAATATCATGATTCAATACTAAAACAATCATAGACAAGTAATATCCACTCAATTGGATTCATACTCAACACTACCCACAATATAGGAAGAAACCCTAGATTGGGGTTCATCTTCACAGTTAGGGGAAATCTAGGGGGCTCCATGGATGGAAAACTCTAAGGATGAATAAGCTATCATACCTTGATTATAAAGCCCTAACAATTCTTGCAACAAAGGAGGAATTTTCCCTAACTTGCTTCCCATCTTCTTCTTCTTCTTTGCTTCCTTAGAGAATTTCTTGGAGGGAGTTGGGTTTTTTGGTGAATTGAAAATATTGATTTAGAATCCCTTAATTAATGGTCTAATAGCTTTATATATGTCGTCTAATTACTAATAAAATGCCACCACTTAATAACTAATTAATTCTAGAATATTCCCTAACCCGTAACTTAAACCGCCTAAGGGACTACACTACCCATCCCATGAGACCCCGACCAACGGGCCGTGCATGGACAAAAGGGCCATGCTGGTCCTCCATGGGTGGTGGTTTTCAGGTCCACAATTGGTTTCTTGACCCATGACCCCATCTACGAGGCGTGGATCCCCCTATGGGCCGTGGGTCCCCAATCGTGGGTTGGCTGTCTTTTGGGCAGATTTTGGTGATTTGCTAGGGTCCTCTTTAAGGACCTTTGGTGGGTCCTTGGGGAGTCGTACCTTGAAGTTTAACCCCTAAACACTTCACTCTAACTACGAGAGTTCATATCTACAACTTTAACCCTTACGTAAAGCTCTAGAACCCTTACATAAGATTCTAGTTTAACTTACTAGTTTTCCGGGTGTTACGTTATCTCCCCTTTGGGAACATTCGTCCTTGAATGATACTCTAGGAACTTCTTAAGGTCACACCTCTAGACTAGCAAACCATGATGCCTGCAACTCATCTAAATGCACATAAACAAAGGAGGAAAACTTCAACTCCAAGATAAACATACTCAATGCAACATAAGGAAGTAGGAACTACATCTAGCAACCCAAAATGCATGAAATTCCATTTATACTCATATTCAAGGAGGAATTACCATCTCCTAACTAAAACATGCTCAACATACACTCGTGGAGCCTATATGCAATTTACTCTTAAAAACATTTATTCAAGGAGGAATCTCTCAAACTCAAACTATGGCATGATCAAATATTCATCTCATGAAGTCAAATAAGAAACTCTACTCAATGCACTAAAACATGAGGTAAATCAATTCATATAAGTCATTTCTATCAAGACCTAAACTTTTTCATGAGCTTGCATAAAACGAAATCATGACCACACATAAACATACAATGGCTTTGCTATCTAGGCACACCATCTCCTTCTTGGGAGTAAGACTATACAAACTCTTCTAAACAACATTCATACTAAAGACAACTTCAAAGTCTAACATATCAAGTCACAAAAGACCAAACAATACCGAAATCTAATAAATCATGAAACACATACCGGTAGTCACATTAGGAGGTCACTATTGATCATTCTTGGCTTGGAGAACATAAAACCTATTCTTCTTTTGAGCACTCTCATCCGGTCTACTAGTGCTAACTTCTTTATCCTCCCTTCCTTTAGCCTTAAGTACCGAGCAATCTCTCATTTTGTGCCCACTCTTTCCACACCCATATTATCCTTCCATACTGACCAAACATCTTTCCTTATGTCTATTTCCACATCTAGCACAAGTAGGAAATAGGGGTCAACCGATCTTAGCCAAAACTCGCACTTGCTATATTTAGCATAGAGTTGGTGATCTTTGAGGACTTGCAATACTATCCTCAAATGATTCATGTGATCATCCTTATTTTTGGAGTATATCAAGATGTCATCAATAAAGACAATAACAAATGAGTCTAGATAATTTCTAAATACACGATTCATAAGGTCCATGAAAGCCGCCGGGGCATTTGTAAGACCAAAGGACATCACTAAGAACTCAAAATGACCATATCTTGTTCGGAAGGCTGTTTTCGGAACATCAACACCTATCACCCTAAGTTGGTGATAACCCGACCTCAAATCAATTTTTGAAAAGTAGCTCGCTCCTTGAAGTTGATCAAATAAGTCATCAATCCTAGGGAGTGGATACTAGTTCTTAATGGTCACCTTATTTAATTGTCGGTAATCAATAGACATACGACGAGATCCATATTTCTTCTTCACAAATAACACCGGTGCACCTAAGGAGATATACTAGGTTGGATAAAACCCTTATCCAACAAATCTTTGAGTTGAGCTTTAAATTCCTTCAACTCCGCCGGGGCCATCCGGTAAGGAGGGATAGAAATGGGTTGTGTATTCGGTAATAAATCTATGCTGAAATCTATTTCCCGTTCGGGAGGAATCCCGGGTAAGTCATTGGGAAAGACTTCTAGAAAATCCTTCACTACGGGGACCACTCTAAAGGAGGAATCGCAGACTCAAGATCCTTGACCCTCACAATATGATAGATACAACCCTTAGAAATCAACTTACAAGCTTTTAGACATGAAATAATCCTTCCCCTAGGAATATAATTTCCTCCCTTCCATTCAAAAATGGGTTCATTAGGAAATTGAAACTTCACAATTCGGGTCCTACAATCTATGGACGCAAAACAAGCATGAAGCCAATCCATCCCCAATATAACATCAAAGTCTATCATATCAAGTTCCACCAAATCAACCAAAGTAACTCTATTGGGCAATGATATGGGACAACCCCTATAAACTCTTTTAGCAACTATGGAATCACCCACCGGGGTAGAAACCGAAAAGGGTTCATCTAAGACATCGGGAAACATATGAAACTTCATAGCCACTAAAGGGGTTACAAAAAACAAAGTGGCACTGGGATCAAACAATGCAAAAACATTAATTGAAAATAATTGTAGCATACCAGTCACAATATCTGGAGAGCTCTCTTGATCACCTCGATATTGGAGAGCACAGAAGCGATTCTTCTTAGGAGCATCGGGATTTGGGCCACTTGCTTGCACTTGAGCATTTTCCATTCCTTGAGCCTTTAGCATAGGGAAATCCCTCCTCATGTGGCCACTCTTACCACAACCGTAGCAATTACCCGTGCCAACTAGGCACTTGCCTTCATGTTTTCGACCACACTTTGTACAAATAGGCTTCTCAACATAAAGACCACCACCTTTTGCTTCTTGAGGCTTGGGGGTAGACACTTTACCTTTGTTAATCCTTGGAGTGTTAGGATGACCTTGGTTGGGAAGCCTATTTTTGAACTTTGGCTTATCTTGGATTTTAAACTTAACGTTAGAAGAATTTCCATCATCGATCCTGGACCTCTTCAACTCTCTACCAACTTGCTTAAGCTTGTGCTCCTCAATTTGTTCGACTTGAATCATAAGACGAGAAATGTCCATGCTTGGGATTAACATAGCTGACCTACATTCATTCACCACAAGATCAGATACCCCCACAACATATTTGTTCATTGTAGCTCTAGAGTCCGACACCAAAGTAGGAGCATGCTTGGACAATTGAGTGAACTTTAGGCCATACTCTTTCACACTCATACCCCCTTGACGGAGGTTGATGAATTCTTGCATTTTCCTCTCCCTTAGTTCCAAGGGGAAAAACCTATCAAGAAACGCCGTCTTGAACGTAGTCCAACTTATCGGACCCTCTCTAATAGGTCTCCCCTCCTTCCATTGTTCATACCACACTTGTGC
Source organism: Solanum paucissectum (assembly GCA_029582445.1). Taxonomy (NCBI): domain Eukaryota; kingdom Viridiplantae; phylum Streptophyta; class Magnoliopsida; order Solanales; family Solanaceae; genus Solanum; species Solanum paucissectum. Next base: position 24,692 of record JAJONZ010004883.1, read on the forward strand.
CACATCTTTGAGTTGATAGGCGGCTAACTCCGCCTTTTCTTGGGAAGACACACCCATAGCCTCTAGAACCTTAAACACTTCATCAATGAATCCTTGTGGATCCTCTTCCACTTTGGAGCCAAAGAAAGTAGGGGGATTCATCCTTGTAAAATCCCTTATCCTAAAAGCGGTAGTGCTAGCATTGGGGTTCACTTTCACCCTAGCATCCCTAGCAACTTGAGTGGCCAACACTTGAGTCAAATTATGAATAGCCGACCTTATCTCAACATTAGACATAGCCCCTTCTTCAATAGGAACTGAAGGGTTTTGAGGAGCTTGAGGGGGAACCGCCTCATTCACATTCTCTTCACTGGCCCTCCTTGCGTTATTCCTTCTTGTATTCATTGCCTATAAGCACAAGAGAAGGATTAGAAGAAAAGGACTAGAATAGAGTCAAAACTCTTAGGCACGACTATGGAATAACAAAAGAGTGAAAGTTCCTAAGCATATCGTAGCCTCTCATTCATAAGTGTGCCGCGCTTCACACCCATGTACAAGACTCTACTCGACATGGTATCTTGTGACATGAATCCTACATTGTTCTCAACCTTATGCTCTGATACAAAGTTTGTAACGACCCAGAGCACCCCCTAGTCGTTACCGGCGTATTCGACCTCGAAGAGGTCTTATACAAGACTTTAGCATTCGTCATAGAATATATCATAGAATAAAATCACGGGAAATTTAAAACTTTTACTTTGGAAGTTCAACTTCACTTCATATATGAAAATGGAAACTAACTTCATCACAATGTACCATCTAGACATAGAAGTATCGAAAATGGGACTTAGCCTTTACATCAATAAGAAGTCTTGAAATAAGAAAGTACAACAATGTCTTTCAACATAAGAAAAGAACTAAACAAAAAAGCTAGATCATAGGGTCTTGTCCTCGGACTTGAGGACTCACCAACTTAGGGAAGCAACTCCAAGTGTCTTGAGAAGTAATCTTGAATCATCAACGGCCCGAACCTAAATGTTTGGGGAAAAGGGAGAAAATATGGGTTAGTACAACACATGTACTAAGTATGGCTACAATGCATAAAGACCATTGAAACATGCATAAAAGGGACATTTAGTTAAAACATGCTTTTTAGCAAGTAAATCCAATTCCAAACCAACATAATATTATCCCAACATGTAGACAACCCAAGAAATACTAGTGCAATGCAAATAATAGAACCCCATAACCCTACTCAAAGCCAAGTATCACATTAAGCAACCTACTTCATGCATACATTCATAAGATCATATTTCATCATAACTTTCATAATGACCATACATAACATAGATTCAACATACATAAGTCATAATCATCATAATCATAAGAGAACACTATTACAACCATCTCTTAGGATCCCACAAGTGCAATGTGCAAGAGAAGTCCCATACCCTCCCTTACACTATGTAGAAACCCTTAAGAAAGCCCTAGTAAGAGTTCACACCCTTCATACCTTCATTTACTTTTACTTTAAGGAGTTATTGCAATAACCTACATAGACCATGAGAGCTACATGGAATCCGGTGTCCTACTCCCACACCAAAAAGAGAGGGTTAACACTTGCCTAAGGTGTAACCATTTATACATAGCTATCTAGGTGAATCCACTAAGCTAGAGTCCTATGTGGGAACATAGTTAAGGTCAAGGAGATTGCATCTAGAAACCCTAACTTACTAACGTAGGGATTTCCATCTCATGAGACAACATGTACCGTGGGTAATCTGGACTTGCTAAATGTGAGGAAACCTATGTGGGGAGTCAGACTTACTAAACGTGAGACCCTCATCTCATTTACATGCCCTTTAGTTACTAAGCATATAATTCCCTTTTGTAATCATCTTTAGTCATCACATAAGTTCACATTAACCTTTACTAGACTCTTATGTAGACATCTTACCATAATAGCTCATATGTGTTCATACGTGAGTAAAAATCCTTTCACTTTAGAAACACTTAGCAAGTGAGTAAACCTTTCACTTTACATTACACTATAATCATGAGAACTACCTTTCAATCATTTAGCAATCATACCATAACATACATACATACATACTTCATAGTTAATTCAAGTGTAGAGGGTTAAGGATGAGGAAACTAGGTCATCAACACCACAACAACACATTAGGTATAGCATCATTACAATCTAAGTAATTCACCTTTCATACTTAAGTTCAAAGAAGAACTAACCTTAATACCTTCTTGCCCTTCTTGGGACATTCATACTTTCAATTACCAAACAATTCATAACCAATACATACTACAAGGTAATTCATGAAGTAATAACATAATCAACATCAATATAAGCAATTGACATATTCCCTTCATAGCCTTCAAGGCTTCATTCAAAGACCGAACCCTAATTTCATAGAAATTATACATAACCTAGGGTAGAATCATCATGCAAACATGAATTTCATAACATCACATATAATTCATGACCTTCAATCAATATCCAACACAAACTAGGGCTAGAATTTGGAAAAGAAGGAGAAACATGGGTCTCATGGGGAATTCTTCAAGAAACCACCAATATATCATAAATTAATCCAAAATTGTTCATATAAAATCAATCAAAGTCAGTTTATAACATCAATTTCACTTTAGAAAGAAGACCCATGTTTATGGATTCAAACCTAGAAATTGGAGATTTTGAAATTCATCTTGAAGGGGCCTCTTGGGGAAAGGAATCCCAAGAGTGATAAGCAACTATACCATATTGAAGAATTAACCTCGAAAATCCAAGTTGAAACCTTGGAGAGTTGGTCTTCTTCTTGAAGCTCCAATCTTCTTCAATGGTGTTCTTGAGAATAGAGAGATAGTAGAGAGATGGAGGAACTTTAGGTTTAGATCTTTGGGGTTTTGTGTTTGAGTGAATAGAGTGAGGTAAATTGACTTAAAAATTATTATATACACGTCTCCTAAAGTACCCTAATTACCCCTCACTTAGTTGGACTCTTTAATGAAATAAAAAATCAATTTCTGAATTTCTGCATTTTGGTCGCGAAACAAGTCCGCGACGCAGAACTGTTCCCCGAAGATATTTGGATTTAAATTTTGGGACAGTAGAGTCCGCGACACGACCGCGTAAGGTACTAAATTTTTTATCCTTGGGGGAAAAAGTGCGCGACGCGCCTCTATTCCCTCCAAGTGCAATTTGCAAGCTGCCTTGGCAGCTTGCTTGGCCAAGGTTGGGGTCCCCCTTGGCCCCCCTTAGGGTGGTCCCGGGGTGTCGTATTCAAATTTTTTGACCCTATACACATAGTTTTACCTATTTTAAACCATTTTACAAGGTTATACCATCATACGACACTCCCAAACCTGCCCAAAACCTAAGGACAGACTAGAACACATTCTTCTCTAGTTTCTGGACGTCGAGTTCTTTTCTTGGCGTTTAGACTCTTACTCTTCCAAACCAAGTCAATTGCATTAATTTAGGTTTAGAAACATCATTTTAACTATTTTCAAGTCATTATTCATAAGGTGAGGCTCTAACTTAAGTCATAGAATTTCCGGGGTGTTACAATGGTTATCGTTCAAACTACCCGAGGCAGGGTGGTAACCAAGGTTTGAATAGGGATAAAGGATGGAAGGATCGTGTTCATGAATGGAGAGATCAAATCCCCATTGGAAGGATGGGAGAAGGATATGTATGTGCCTCCCTATGAGCGCCAAAAGCCAAAGGATTCCGATGGAGGTCGGTCTGAGGATATGCTTTCTCGTATCTTCAACAAAGTTGAGGGGTTGGACAAGATTTTGAAAGAGATGAAAGAAGATATGTCGACCCTTAGTCAGACGGTTACCTCCCATTACGTCTCGATCAAACAGTTAGAGACCCAAATGGGTCATATCTCGTCTCATCTAAACCCGAGACAACAAGGGAGAGGGTTGCCTAGTGATAATAATGTCAACCCCAAGAATGAGGTTTGAGTGTGGATTTGCGTCATGTTGCGATGTTAACTAAGGCGCTACTTGGGAGGTAACCCAAGTTTTATTTGCTTTCTTTTCAAGTTGAAATAATGGTGTGTTGAATTTGCAGGTTAAAGTGTGGAAATTATTTGAAAAGTCGAGATTGGTGAGAAAAAGTCCAGTCGGTGACTCGCCGAAGAGGTCGGCCAGCCCGACTTAAACCGCCGTTGGACTCAAGACATTTTTTTAATTGGAGTCTGTAAAACTTAGCGAGCACATGAGCTGATTGATGAATCGCCAACCGGGTCAGCGATCACGACTTTGTCCGCCGTTTGGACCCCCACAATAACTGGAGGTCCTGTAAAACTCGGCATGTCGCTGAGTGGGTCGATGAGCAATACTAATGTCGCCGAACGGGCGAGAATTGAACGGTTTTTAAAGGCCAAAGGTTTAAACTTTCAAACTCTTTCATTTTCCCTCACTTTTGAACTTCCTAAACTCACAACCGTACTATAGTTTTCTATATTTTCATGTTTTTACTTTATTTGAGTCATTGATTGTGTGCTCGGAGTGGGAATTTTTGCTGCCTAACATTTCAACTTTTTTAATCGACATCTACGGTTGGTTTTTGGAACGCCGAATTTATATTTAACAATTTGTACTTATTTTCTAGTGATTTTATCTTAGTGAAGTGTGCTGGGCCTCTCTGATAATAATTGTATCCTTTTGTGCCTCTGTTAATTTGAATATCTTGCCTGTAATGACATTCTTGAATTCTTGAGTTTTTTTCTTGCTCGAAATAGATGAAAAATTGTGGGGGCTGTGCTTGCATGTTGTTGGGTTTAGTTGGGTGAAGTCTAAGTAACCAACATTTGTGCCAAATGATGTAATCTGCCTAATGATGGAGCGGTTGACGTCATTCCTAAGGGAATAAGTCGTCAAATGGCCAAATTTGGCCAAACTGGGAGAAGTCTGAGTATCCCGGGGGCTTAGGTGTAATGGGTCTGAGTTGAATTAGAGGAAAGCATGTTCTGATTTTGTTTTCGGGGGCTGCGGGGTAGAAATTGGAAAGTTAGATTGAAAGTAGGCACGTTGGGTCGTTTTGTGAGATGGGTCGAGCTCGCCAAACCACTTGGCAGTTCGTCGAAGATCCCCATATCGCCTTTAATTACATGCTTAATTATGAGTTGGGTTCTATAACTTTCAGCAAGAAGCCTGAGTTCGCCAAATGCACATGGCGACTCGCCGAAGGTTTTCCTTGATCTCCC
>JAJONZ010004885.1:0-30800 GCA_029582445.1 Solanum paucissectum
CCCCCACCCTCCCCCGCCCCTACTCCTTTTCTCTTCTTCTTCTTCTTCAACCTCAGCCCCCATCAACCCCCACCCTCCCCCTCCCCTACTCCTTTTCTCTTCTTCTTCTTTTGATGTACATATTATCACAATAAAATCATCAAATAAAAAATTGAAAAAGATTTTTGCAAGAAAATATATCATTCATCATGTTTATACACTTAATTCTTTAAGATCTACTACTTGAATTTACATATAAACATATTTTTTTCAATTTGAAGTTTTCTTGATATCTCTTTTTATCAAATCAAAATAAATAGAACCCTAAAACATGTGCAAGAACTAATTATAATCTATCACATTGTGATTGAAGAAATTTTTGAGTGTGAACTATGAAGAAAGATGAAAATGGTGGTTTTTATTTTTGGGATGAAAATGGTAGAAGGTGGGAACAAAGAAGATGAAGTGGGGAGAGGGTGAAATGAGTACAGTGAGAGAGAGAGAGAAAAGTGCATTTTTAAAATATTTATTTATTTTTAAATATTTAATTTTTGATATGTCATTAGAAAAATAATAGTAATAATAATGATGTATCATTAAAAAATGACGTGGTATTTCATGTGTAAAATGAGTACTACACGCACACCCATCAGATGAGAAAGGGGTCTAAAATATTGTGTTTGAATGAATTTAAGGGTTTAGTTGGCCAAAGTCGCAAGTACAGGGATCCAACTTACAAATCGAGTCAAGTATAAGGGTCTCTCGCGGACCATTCCGCCTATATTTATTAAACCAAATTTTGACCTATGTATACAATGTAATTTCCGACGAAGGGGTATCGAGTGACACCCGTTGCCCTAGGGTAGCTCTATCCCTGTTTACATGGTGAACGCAAAATGTTTTGTTCACCAAACTATTTTATTTATTTATTTTTTTTTGAGAAAACTACCCTTTTTTTAATGAGCTGATATTACAGACTAATCCTTCATTCATAAGCAAAAAGCTCCCACAAATTACAGTTCATGAACCCAATAAACTACTCTCAAAAGAGTTAAAAAGAGGCAAATAGGGATGGTTTTAAAATATTACCTAGCTCTACTAAAGTTCTTTTAATCATCTACTTTTCCTAAATGGCCATGAATATCTTGAGAATGCCATTGTGAAGTTCTAACACAATATAATGTTATGTCTTCCTCCAAGAAGAATATTGAGTAGTATAAATTTTTTTATAAGTATTAGTCTGAGACATCCTAATTACTTAGCTTCATTCTCACTAAAAGAAACAAAACTAATAGACACTTCAACAAAGCAAAAACATGAATCAGATGATTTCAGCAATTCCCCTGTCAATTCAATGGAGTTGGCCCAGAAAGGGCTCAAATTATCAGCCTCTGAAGCAAAATCACGTCACCCATGGACCATGTTAAGCACTTTTAACTGTCGAATACATTCACAGATCCACCATTGTCCCAGCAAGACTCGATATCTTCTGAATCACTTGCAATAAACTTGCGTAATTTACATAATGCCAATATTATAGTCATTTTTCAGTTATGCAATCTATCTAAAGCAGCAACTCACCTCACGGAGCCGTGAATGAGAAGGCCTCAAAATCTTGAGGTTTCAGAAACCAGTTCTTGAAATTTGAACTGCCTTTAAAGGTTTCTGAAGCTAAATTATATTCTTGCGACTTATCCTGCAAAAGATAATATAAAGTAGGTGAAACAGTCTGTTTCCACAAATTCACCTGGAAAATATTAGTCTCTCTTCAGTTCAGCTAAAGTGAGCAGTATAAATTATCACATAAGAATGTAAATATCAATGCCTTATTTAATAAAATATGCATATACTTGTATCTACAGACTACATGTCACCTTTATTGCTATGAAATATTAGTGCCTCTTTAGGTCACCCAAAATGAAAAGAAGAAAGTTATCACACAGGAATGCAGATACCAATATTTTAAGTGAACATGTAAACATTTGTACACAAAGAACTGCATGTCACCTTTAGTTCTCGATAAGAGTTCCCGACAAAAGCATGTTCACCTAAGCAATTATGTGATAGTGATAAGAAGGATTCCAAAAAGCGCTTCCTGAAATGATCATAGGACATGTCATTCCCAAAGATTTACAAGATATTTCCACATACCATGGCTAAGCCTATGTAAACTTTTACATATCAGAAAGGATAAAGTACTAAAGCACATTTTATTAACTAGTTGACACGATGGTATGCACATGAAATAGTTAAAATAACAAAATGTGGGACTCCTCACTAAGCATCAGACAGAATTTTCTACAATTTTACCCCATTGAAATGAAGAATCATAGCATTAACAATGCTATAGAATTTTCTAAAATCTAGTTCTCATGAGCTTACTTGCATAGAGAAGACTCAGTGGAAGGAGACATAGCGCCCTTTGCAGAAGTGCCCTGCTTCCTGCCAGTGGTTCCAAGAATGACTTCATGCAATCCAGAGTTGTTCCAGCATATGGAGTACCTTGACATTAGAACGCACTCTTTGAAGTAAATAAAAAGCAGTGCCAACAGATAATTCATCTAGATAAAGGAATATTATGCCACCTACCCACATGTTAAAGTGGTCAGAGCAGTTTCAGAATGTTGAAACTCCTCGGATGGAATTGGCGCAACAAAGACAAGTGGCTACCAAAGGTGAAAGTAAAAAATGTAACATACAAACAGTGAGGATAAGATGAAGAAGCATGGCAAGAAAATTGTGCAGAAACCTTGTTCACTTGAAATGGATCCATTAACTTGTTGGACAATGGTAAGACACGCTCGTGTATAGCTCTCATCACTTCATCTTCAATAATGGAGGTTTTAGAAGCTAAATGGGATTGTCCAATGGTCACAGAAAAAATATAAATTGGCTCCAAGAAATAAGAAAGTAGAGCTCCTGCAATAAGAACGGTACTGACTGAAATTAAAAACAACACAGAACTTCCATTAAATATTAAAATATCACTGCAATAAGTAAAAGCAAGGCTCCTGCAATATTAACAATAGTGATTGGCTTCAAGTAAAAACAATGATAACCACCAGAAAGTACCTTAACAACCACCGAAATTACAGCACATCTTGAAAGCACACTATAGAGAAAGGCTTCACAAAGTTGATAATACAATACCTACCAGAGCAGTGTTCACAGGTTTCTCCATTTCATGAGACGATCTCTTCAGCAATTTAAGAGTCTAAGCACCAGGAATTTATTTTTTTCAAAAAGTCATATGATGATACATCACAAACTACTCCCACCATTTCATTTTATGTGTCCTAGTTTGACTGAGCATGGAGTTAAAGAAAATAAGAAAGACTTTAGAATCTTACGGTTTTAAACTAAAGGTGTAGAATGTAACAAATGCCCTTTGAATCTTGTGGACTTTAAACATGCTAGGAGTGATAATTGAATTAAAGATCTACAAAATATAGAAAGTGGCATTCTTTTTATAATAGACTAGAAAAGAAAGTAAGACACATAAATTGGAACTCAGGGAGTACGTCACAATCCCATGAACCAAACAAGTGAACAACAGACCAACCATGTCAATGCATAATGAATAGTCAGATTTACCCATGGTGTTTTATTGAAATGACTTTGTGGATGTCTTACTAACCTGCTGACATTAAATGGGAATTCATGATAGGAATATGAACTCCATGAAAGATGGACATTTACAAAAGAAGATTAACAATCTGGTAAAACATTCGATAATTTCATATAACTGCTAAATCTCAATTAATTAAATGAAATGAAAGATTGATTTAACACATCATTTTAGTAGATCTAGAGAAACTGCTTATCACCATATTGATCAATTGCAGTCGTCAAACATCATAGATGCATTTTAAAACAGAGAAATATATAAAATAAAAAGATCAGTAAATACAAGATAAAGAACAGGTGCTGCAACAGCTTCTATATTATTCATATATTTTGAGAAAGGTAAAAGTTCATACTATTCATAAATGTTGGTCCTTAGTTCTAAAGGTTTCTTCCATTGCTTTTGGATATTATATTATTGAAAGCAAATGTAACGATTAGAAACATAAGGAACCTTGTACACCAACCACGTTCCAACGGGCAATTTTATCAGAGCAGCTGACTGACAAAGTTGTATCTCCACGACCAGGTTTTCGCATGACTGTGCCAAAGGGTATGGGTAAACAACCTGAAAAGATAGAAATCTGAAATTATTCTTACGCAAAAAATAAACAGACATGAGAGCATGAGTTTTTGATTCCCAAATTATCTCCCTCTCCTCCTTTAAATTATCAGGGGGAAGATGGCACTTTGGATTTCCTAAACCAATTTTTTTACAAGACATCAACTACTAATTAGTACTTGGTGGAAAAATCTTAAAGTGAGCCAACATCAATTGTCTACTTTGGTACAACAACAACATACCCAGTGTAATCACACAAGGGGGGATCTGGGAAGGTAGAGTGTACGCAAACCTTACCCCTACCTTGTGGAGGTAGAGACGTTGATTCCGTTTTCGGAAGTCCCTTGGCTAAAGTGAATCAAATCAAAATAGTTACGAACAAGGAAATACAGAAATGAAGAAAACATGGCAGCTTATATGGAAAGCAATACGAAGCATACAAAAAAGGAACAGTAACGTCATATGGTAGATATCAAAAAGCAAGAAACAACATGAATAAGGCTGATACTACGACATACACGGTGCTACGAACTACTACCAAGCCTAATCCCACCGAAAAACACGACAACGCTCAACTACCTACTAACCTTCTACCCTAATCCACTCCATACAACTAATTGTCAACTTTGCTGCTTAGATAAATTATGTTATGCCTAACAATTGTTCGTAACAACTGCTACAAACTAATATTCCAAATCCATACGATTTGATCTGCCTTTTGCACAATGAACTGTTGCTTGGGTAATTTCAAAAACCAAAACTAAGGAACTCCTTCAGAAGACATCATAATGTAGAAGACACAGAAAGGCTAACACTTTCGATTTATTAGAATACATTCCATAGACATCATGATCAGTCCTTTTTAAAAAAATGGATGCTATAATTTGGTCCTCAAGTCAGTTAACTGCTGATGTGACATGAGGTAATTAACATTTACACTACAAAAAAAGTCCATACCAGAATAAGTGATGAATACTAAACAGTCACAAGCAGGATACTCTCTCAGCTTAAACTTAAAGGTCACCTTGGTCCTTTTTCTTTTAAATCTTTAGTGTACACGGTCAAGTAATAACATTTTATAAACAAGGGAAATAAAAACCCGCTTACAAGGATATACCAAAAAGTAGAAAACCTTACCAAATCAAACACTAAATCCTTAGGCTTTGGTTTAAAGCAAAAGAACAAACGGTGCTTGTCCCCAAAAAAATCAATCTTCCTTTAGTGGTACTCGCAAAATACATCCTAAGTCGAAATTATAATCTTTTCAACACAATAGTTTTCATTATTCCATCCTACCGATCAAGAAAACGTTTTCATTATTCTATTCTTCAGAGACTAAAAAGGTTGATCAATGTAAATCCCTCTGATAAAGATTAAACAATTTATACATTTTTATTTTTGAGGATAAACAATATACATTTTTAGTTTCTCCATCAATATACATGCACATAATGAAGACAAGAACTTAATTTGGGAAAGGAGTTCTATTTTATTTTTTAAATTTCTTACGTACTACCTTCTTCCTTCTTTTTTTTTTGATAAACAATTTCAAGCGTACCTCACGAGGAAGAAGACAAGTTCAAAGAGTGGGTGATAACAGTTCATATTTGTAAGAAGGAATATAAGGATTTGATGATCTCATTTGTTCCAATGAAACTGGGACAGGAAAGAAAATTGCACTGTAGTTTAGGTAATGCACTAGATCTTGATGATGAAACCACACTAGATCTTATCTCCTAAATTGTGCTTAATTTATCTTCTTTCCGATCGAGCCATTTGCAACTTTACTACCACTCTTGACTTGCACACACACTCAATAGTGAGCCCTATCAATTGAGCTTGAATCATCAAAAAGTGAAGAAAAGAAAATCCCAAAACATATAAACTGAGTGCTCACAGTTGGCCAGACTGGAATCGGACTATAGGCTTGCGACCAGGCTTGGACTAGGAATCCATGATAGTACTCTTATCTTAACCAACTCAGCCTGACCGGTGAACAGAGCAAGCACTAAACACTCTAGCAGAAAAGATCAAAACAATTAAAAATCCTACCCCCACATGGGATTACTTTAAAGTTCAAACATATCTTCACCAACAAATCCAAGTAACAAAAGACTCAAAATATCCTACATGACAATAAAGGGTTCAAGAAAGGCATTAAAGGAACTGGTTATGGCTAATGTTACTATTATGGTCATACCATCATTCATAGCAGTATATCCCGACGACTCCCCTTTTGAATAACTAAGTTGCATAGATGAGCACATCATGTCCCCATTCTTTGCAGGACTATCATGCAATAAAGCAAGCTCTGAACCTGGTGAGGCAACTCCACCTGCAAAGAAACTAGTATAATAACTAAATTGAAAAACCAGAGAGTTCTACTCTTACATGAGTTGAAGAAAGGGTTTAAAGAAGTAAAACAGAATACCACTACCTACAGGGTAATTGTGATATGTACAAATGTAACTGCCACCCGTGCTTCATTTTCAATTTTTTTGTTCCTAAACCATCACTCTCAAAATGGAACATGAAGTTTTCCACATCATCACGTAACACACTTCCATTGCTATGTGCATGAATATGGTAAACATCTTGAATCTCTGAATACAAGTACCTGGTGTGATCAATGAAAATCTTCAAGGATATTGATAAAAGTCATTTTCCTGTAACCAACGATAGGACATATTTCATCCATGTACACCTAGACATATCCTTGATACACTTAAAAATACAACACCCAAAAAAGAGACATTAGCACTGCAGCATAGGCACGGCACTCCTAAATTTTTAGAAAAAGGACTTCCATTTCCCAATTTGAGTAGTCTTTCCTCAATCCAACAAAATCACGCCTTAGAGTTTAATAAGTAGGTCGATCATTTCCTATGAACAGAATGAGAAACCAGTTTCTGCTTAAGGTGAAGGGTAGATTGGTAGAAGGGTCAAGGTTCATTTATCGAAATTGTTAAGAAGTAAGATCGGAATGCCACCACCTTTGAGTTTTCAGCCCCTTCCAATACTACCAGAGGGGAAAGATCTTAGTTCCATCTTTCTCGAACAAGACAACAAAATTCCAATCCTTATTAGTTGTTAAAAACAAGACAGTAATATAGTCTGTGATCTGTCAACTTTACGATACTGGTTTGCTTTAGTATAATCAGTTGGTGATGATCTCACGTGAAACTAGAATGCTTTGGTACTACTCATACAAGTCCTCATCCATGATTGAAACAGTTTGCTTTGCACAAAACTTGAACATGCAAATTTTATAATGTTTTAAATATCCAGATTTATTTAAATTTTTGAAGAATCCAGTTCAATTAGATATTTTGATATTCCTGCTTTGAAGATTGTTCGACAGAGAAAGTAGAAGAAAAAAAAGACCTTAGTAGAGCTCTTCTTGCGATAATTTCAGCATGAGAATCATTCACAACATCGCCTTTCGAACTCCGTCGCGAACGCCCTATGCATTTTGTCCCCGTTCCCAGCGAAATCACTTTCAGTTCTGCAAAATAATAAGCAATTATGGTTTCTTCAGCAAAATAGCGAATAGAAATCGGCAAAAGGATCAATTTTTTAAAAAAAACTTTCAAAATTTTTTAGGACCTTGTGAAGGTGAAGATGCAAGAAAAGCAGCCAAAACAGTGACTTCACGGCCTTGAGGTTTTCCTTTCTTCGATAGACGGCGGTAGACTGAGAGCACTGCTTCTGATACTTTCTCCTCCCACTGTTTCTCCGGTGACGGAGACGGAGCTTGCGCCGTTTCTCCGGCGGTCTCCATAGTTTCAGTGAAGAGACTGAATTAGAAAAAGAATAGAAGTACACACGTAGGGGCAAGGGGTGTGTTTGGTTAGAAAATAAAATGTTTTCAGAAAAATATATTTGGAAGACATTTTTTTGTGTGTTTGATACACACAAGTAGAGCGGTCAAAAAGGGCAGGCTCAAGCCTCGCGGGCCAATGAATTTGAAGGGCTAGGACGGGTCGGCCTTTCATTTGGTAGGACCTGAAAATGTTCAATCCAGCTTAATCCTAGAAGGCCCGAGGGTTGGGGTGGGCTAGTCCTTTTTCTTTTTTTTTCTTTTCAAACTTATAATTCTATAACATCAAGAAAATGAGAAAAATTTTAAATCAAATATGACAAACAATGGTGTTGTTTCAATAACACTAGCAAAAAATCTAGTGTAATTAATATGTATCTCGCATACCAGATACACGAGCAAGATAAGAGAGTGACAAACAACATGGGAGAGAGGTGAGGGCGCGAGATTTGTCTATGTATCCTAGATACATGCAAATCTACTTGGATAGAGTGTATCTAGAACAAATCAACCTAATTTTGAGTCCATATATTATGAGATACATGTATCTGGACGTACCAAAATATGGTAAGATTCATAATATTACAACATAACGTATATTTAAGTAATTAGATTATATACTAGTGAGATTATTGTAAGTTACCATTAAATAAAAAGTTTTGGCCCATGGGCCGACCTCGGCCCCGGCCCCGATCAAGACTTAAGGGTAAGGGCTTATATGGGTAGGGCTTATATGGGTCGGGCTTATAAGCCTAGTTTTTAAATGAGCTTGAAAATTTTTATCACAACCCTACACCAATAACGGGTTGGGTTGGGCCGACCCCATGGGCTAAGCCGACCCGTTTTGACGGCTCTACACACAAGTTATCTTTAGTGAAATTTAGTTAATTATTCTGAATTTAACGGATTGCTATGTCACATCTTAAAATGCATTTTTTTTCATTAATTTATTTCTTGATAATTGTTTTCTTCTTTGTTAAAAGACATAAAACGTTGAGGTTTATAAAAATGACAATGAGTAGGCGTTTGGTCATGCGATACCATATCACGATATGAAATCATGAGATGGAATTAGTGTTTGGACATACGATTCAATATTGATTCCATCTCATGAATTCCATATTCTCCAAAAATCATGATTTGGGAATTCCATATCATGATTTGAGATTTTTAAAATATAAAAATTGACCCTGTTAAACAACTCCACATTTATATCTCCTAACCATTTGTTTCATATATAAATAAAATTATTTTTCACAGCATTACTTTTAAAAAATTATTATTCTCAACAATATAATATTTAGTATGACTTTAAATTTGGAGAATATAAATGATAAAGTATGAATTGATTTGGGGAATATAAATAAGAACGGAGGGAGTAACACTTTCATAATTTTTCATAATAAAAAAATTTCTCTTTCGGCTACATATGAAAATGTTTAAAGCAATTTAATATGAATAAGGACAAAATTAGTGATGTATGTTTGACAATCACTACTTCTAATATGTTTGATTTTAGCACGAAATTAATGCACTATAAATGTGTAATTGCACACAAGTGAAACAAGGCAATATTGACTCACAAGTGAAAATTGTCTTAACTTGTATAGTATTACATAATTATTTGAGAGAATACCAAAGTACTGATGAAATATTTATGGTCTATGAGCATGAAAATGTAGTTGCGAACGATATTGACCAACAAATGACTCTAAGTAACAATGTTGGTTCATTTTCTCGGTCATATGATAAAGAAATGCAAGTTTAACGTGAGGAGATTGTTCATACTATGTGTTGGGTATATAGCAAAAGTTAATGGGAAATGGAGGGAAGATGAAAAGAGGAATTTGAAAAGATTCTCTTATGCTTTAGTAAAAGGCATTTCTCTCTCGTTAGTGGTGGAAAGAAAAGTTGAAGTGTTTAAATAGAGAAACACTTCAACTAGTTGTTAAAAGGGTTGGAAAGAGGGGGGTCCTCGCGTCGTCGCCGTCGTCGCTCGCTAGGCTCGACTTCGGCTTTGGATTCTTGGTCGTATGATAAAGAAATGCAAGTTCAACGTGAGGAGATTGTTCATACTATGTGTTGGGTATATAGCAAGAGTTAATGAGAAATGGAGGGAAGATGAAAATAGGAATTTAAAAAGATTCTCTTTTTAGTAAAAGACATTTCTCCCTCATTGGTGGTGGAAAGAAAAGTTAAAGTGTTTAAATAGAGAAACACTTCTACTAGTTGTAAAAAGGGTTGGAAAGAGGGACTCCTCGCGTCGTCGGCTTCGGCTTCAAAAAATTGAGAAATTGTTTTTTGAACAAAGTTTGTTTTAATTATTTATTTACCGCGCGACCTGTTTTATTTAAAATACTTTCCCATTTTATTTGAATTTCCCGTCGTTGGAGATGACTTTTCTAAAAGGTTGCAACTTTCAGGAACAGTTATGACCGTTTGAAAGGTTGCAAACTTTCATGAATGGTCGTGTGGATTCTAAAAGGTTGCAACCTTTCGAAACCAGTGCTTCTTGGCTATAAATACATGTGAATCCTCCGACTTTTTACTAACGAAATTTCTGACTTCTTCTTCTTCTTCTGCACAAATTTGTATTTGTGTACTTTACTGCCGTTGAGTGGCTCGCTGACATCATTGTTTTGGGTATCAATACCGTGGTGAATAAAATCATTCTATCCTGGGAGGATATATTCCAATTCAAATCTCGGATACTAGAGGGGAATAATTTCTTAAGGGGACATTGTGCATTCAGTGAGCTCGATTTTCTTTCCATTCTGCTTCGTTAGTCTGTTACAGATTCTGGTACGTTATACAATAATTAGTTTTTTGTTAATTAAGTTTTGTTCTTCACTACGTGATGTAAACTTTGGAAATTTACTGTTTCTGCAAAGTTTCTTGTTATCAGTAGTATTGTTTAGAATACAGATTGCATAACACTATGTGGGGAAAATTATATTAAAGACCAGTACACTACAATTTATGTTCAATTTTTTTTATTGAATTAAAGTTAGAAGAAACTGTTGCTTAATTAAGTGCAGAACAAATAACTTTGTAATAATTTATTATGCGATTTTATACTTTTTTGTTTATCTGGTAAGATTGAGTAAATAATTAGGGTTATTTTAATAGTTTTACAACTTATAAGATTCTTATATTTATGAGAAGATGTACAACACAAAAATTTCATATCGCATGTCTAAACAAAACTACAACTTCATTTCATGATTCCATATCGCATGGTCAAACGGATAAGCATTTGAATATGCAATTTCATCTCATGATTTGATATCATGAGTGAAATCAACGTTTGGATATGCAATTTCAATTTTCATTTCATGAGATGAAATCTCAAATTCTTTAAAAAAAACCTTAAATTTGAAAATTTCATGTCATGATTTCACATTTTTTAAATACCAAACTTGATCCATAAGTTAATTTTTTTTTAAAAAAATAATAGATAATATTTATATCTATATAATTTTTCTAAGAACATCAGAGGTGTGATGAAATTTTCACGAATATGAACGTAACCCTTTGCAAGCAGCTAAATTGTCTACGTTGAATCAATTTCAATATCAAGAGAAGATGATCCAAAGCAGAGGTGGACCCACTCTTAGGTAAGGGAGGTCAAGTGATACCCTTTCGCCAAAAAATTACATTGTATATAGATGTCAAATTTTGGTTTAATAATATATATATATATATGTATTGACACTTCTTGACACAAGTTAAAGATTTAAAGTCTAGTGGTTAAGGTATTGCAAAAATTTCTTGAGATTGCGTGTTCCTATGATCCTATCCTACTAGCCTCATAAATATTTTTTACTACGTTCATTAATACCCCTTAATAACAATCATGGGTCCTGATCCAGAGATATAGGCTAAGATTAGTCTATAGCAATCTTCTTAATTTGTTGCTACAAAACTCAATTTATTGCCTTAAGGCGACTTCTTTTACCGATGAATTTGCTATGGAGATTGAGAAGATAAAAAGAAGGGTTGCTAACATTGACCATGCAAGGACAACTTACAACATAGTAGATTCAAGTAACAACAATAATCATCAATCGGTTTGGATGATGTCTTTAGTGTGCTACAACCAGAGGCAGAACTAGATGGGGTTCATGGGTTCGGACGAATCCACTAATTTTTTTGTAGACCTTATGTTTGTATTAGAAAATTAAATAAATAAATGTACATTAACATGTGAACCCCCCAAACAAAATTGATTTAGAACCCCCAAACTCCTAACTTTAGCTCCGCCTCTAGCTACAAACCAAATTACTTGATCAAGATTTGCCTTATGGAGTAGTTTCCATTGTTGGCATGCCCGGTCTGAGGAAAACAACTCTTTCTTAGAAACTTTATAGGAAAGTTTCGTGATAAACTTTATAGGAAAGTTTCGTGATAAATTTAAGTGTTCGAGATTGTTGACACCCAATTTTGACCCTCCCCAATTTAATTAATTTTCAAGCTTCTTCAACTTCAAACAATTTGAAGTAATTGTTTTGGTAAAAAAGCAAAAAATACTTGGAAATCATTTTCAAGGCAATTTTCCATTTTTACAATTAAATATATCTCTATATACTTAAAATATATAGATTTATATAATTCTTTCAATTTGAATAAATAGTTAGTAAATTGTTTTACCAAAAATAGAGTTTTAAGTAAGTACACATTTTATTTCCTTTGAAACCGATTGCGACTCAATAAAGATCTTTTTTTTCGAAATAATTATTTTATGTTGTCGAAGTTAAGAGGTTTAAATAATTAATTAGATTCATAATTTATCTCGTTTCCATTTTATCAAATTTAAACTAACAATTCGAATTTGATGAAAATGTGAACCAATGGACCTATTCCCTCTTGAATTTCTTTTAATTCAATTAGGCCTCTAAACTTAGTAAATTAGCCAATATTTGGCCCATTTTCAATGACCCAGCCCACTCTTCTTCTAAAATACCCAGACCCGTTTTATTCTTCTTCATTCCAACAAGATGCTCTCAATGCTCAAAACGTGAACAGAAAACACAAGCTCCAAATTCCCAAATTCCCAGCCTAAATTTACTCTTCTCTCCCTCGAATTCGTACAATCCGCATGCTTAGCATGAGCCAAAGACACGCGGAGCTTCCGGAGGCAACCTTGGTGTGGTCCATTTCGATTTCCTTTTCCTCTTCATTTTTCGTTTCAAATTAGTACACTCTCCAGCTCATACACCTTATCCACTCCAGAAATAGGAATTTCGGCTTCTCCCACATCGTTTCTCAAACGAATTTCATTTTGCAGTAGTCCCACATCGAGATTTTGTCCATTTTGAGATTTTTGGGTTTCTATATAAACCCACCCCATTCACTGTTCAAAGGACGATTTTTTGAGACCTGATAGTACCCCTAAAAGCTTGGGAATTCTTGGCTCAATAGTTCAAAATTTTGTGGCCGTTCAAGTTGAAAGAGGTGGAATCGTCTCTGTCAAACTCGTCGTTTCGGTTCGCTGCCCAGAACTAGGAACACTCTTCCATTGAGTCCACTCGGACTCCCATCGCTTGCATAATCTTCTTTTCGAGTCAACCTCCATTTTTCGGTTCGCTGCCCAGAACTAGGAACACTCTTCCATTGAGTCCACTCGGACTCCCCATCGCTTGCATAATCTTATTTTCGAGTCAACTTCCATCCAAGCCGATCGAAAGGAAGCTGATATTATTGGGTTAAAATCCCAAGAAAGTAGCAGCAACAGCAGCCTTAAAAGGCCGAAAACGAAGAGCAAAATTGGGTTTAAACCTCCAAAAGACAGCAGCAGCAGTAGCCTTGAAAAGGCTGAAATTTGATAATTTTTGGACTCTCGAAAGTCCACTAAGTGCAGCAGATTTGCAGCAGCCTCGAAGGGCTGGAAATAGCATTTTTTTTGGACTTTAAAAAGAAGTTCTAAAACAGCTCCAGCAGCAGCAAATGAGAAGCTACAAGTGGACTTAAAGTTGTCCCAATTCTATTCACACTTTGTCTCCATCATATTGTGATTTTGTGATATTTTATTTTTTTAACTTCTAACATTTATTTTATCTAACTTAGATGAAACCTTGGAAGTTTTTAAGTAACTCTTCCATTTCGTTAGTTATTTATTTTAAATATTTAAATTTTTCAAAACTCTTTCAAGTTAGGCAACTTAAGCTCTTGGACTAACTTGAGAATTATCTATATTCTTTCATAGTTAGTAATTAGCTTTGAATCCATGTTTATGAGTTTTAAATTAACTATTTAGTTCAAATTTTGACTAGGATAGAGTTGTTAAGTTTTCTTAAACTAAAATTAGTTCTCTTTTTTTTTTTAAAATAAAAAAAATAAAAAATAAAAATAACTTAAGACTTTGTATGAATGACTTAAGGATTTTCTATATCCTTTCATAGCGTTTAAACAAGGACTTAAGGATTTTCTATATCCTTTCATAGTTGTTAAACAAGGTCCCTTGATCCATGTTGGTGAGTTTGAATTAATTGTATGGTTCAAAACTTGACTATGGATAAAAGTTTCAAGTTAGAATTATTTTTGAGATTTTTACAAGCATCATAAGATTTTTTATCTAAGTTTCAAACAAGATTTTTATAAGTAATTCTTTTATTTTATAAAATTAGCCAACTTTTAAATCTGTCGGTCAACCGTGTGTTAGCGGATTCTCTAAGATGCCTAAACCCTTCCTTAGAGAATTATTTGAGCCTTACCCGACTCTGATTTTATTTAAAATATTTCCTTTCAAAAGATTCCTTTTAAAATGGTTTTCTTAATTTTTCCTAAAGAATTAAATGGCGACTTCCAAATTATAAATTTTTCCAAAACTTAACAAAAATTGCCAAAGTTGCGAAAATGGTTTCGAAACCTTAGTTTTCGAAATCGGATCGTAACAGAGACTAGTATATACATAATCCACAATACTCGAGATAGTTTAAAATCCATTAGATGAAACTGGTATATTTGGGTCATTTGTATAATGGTAAGGGTATATCTGTATATCATTTCTGTAATTGTAAGGATATATGTGAGCTACTTTTGTAACAAAGGGTATATTAGCTCTAAATCGCAAATTTGAGGGATATATCAGACTTTTTTTCTTATTTTTAAACTTGTGATTTTAATATTTGAACTTCTGTTTGGACATGAATTTTACTTGAAAAAATTGAAAAATCATGAGAGAAAGTGAAATTTCTCCAAAACTGACCTAGAAAACTTGAAATATTTGAAGATCAAACAGACATTTAAGGAAGAATTTTTGAAATCTGATTTAAAATCTATGATCAAATTAACGCTAGCACTACTTTGCTTTTAAAAAAGTTCTATGCATCTAATAAGAGGGAATAACAACTCGCTCACAAAGTCAGTTTAGTTATTTCATGTGTTTATGTGGATATTTTCAAATAATCATTGAACGCGTGTATATAAAAAATTTCAAAGAAAATAAAATTAAAATACTTGTAGAAGAAAAAAAACAAGGATACAAAACTACATGTGAACCTAATTGTTCCGTTGTTATTATAATATTAATTACGTGATTTTCTTTTTAAAATGTAAAAATAAATTTGAGTCCAAAAGCAAAAGTGAAAAAGAGGAAAAAATCGTATTTTTGGACCCCTTTACAGGGCAGGGCTATTAGCACTTAGTGATTTTATATAACAATTAGAAAAGGAATTAATTGATTCTCCATTACTTAATTAATTTTTCCTAAAAGTAAACATGGTGAGTTATTTATTCCAACATGGAAAAAAAGAAGTGTAGAAACATATATTGTATGTGATAAAAATCCGATAAGATACATGGATGAATCAGAAATCGACATGTTGAAGACTATAGGATAAGTCAAATTTGATTCAACAATAGTAGGTATCGGATATCTCTCAAATCGCAGTCGGAAAAAATAGTTGTATTCGTAGAGACCTCGAATTTGGGACAGAGTACGACATTCGATCATTATTCATTTACCAACTATATACTTCTACTTTGTGATTTCGATGTTAATGAGAATATTAATAATATCAAATTTATCGATGAAGCTATTAGTTATTATTGTTGGAACTCAAGTTCATCTCATTTATTTATATTATCTTATTATTTCTATCCAATTCTATATGTTTTGTTTCTTTTTATTATCTTTTCTCATATTAAGACATTAACTAAGCAATTTATAATACATAAACCTCATTTTTTGGTCATTTTAATTTGTGTGTTTTTGTGCCACGTTAGTTGATAAAATTACTCGTGCATTCCATAAAGATTGTTATATTTCTATAATTACAAAGACTTAACTTTAAAGACAATTCTACTCTTAATGAAATTATTTATGCATTTATAACTACAATATACCTAAAAAAAAATTTAAACCATAAATTTCAAAAGTCTTTCCTTTTTCTTTTAAATTTTATGTCAAGTCAAACAATGTCACCTAAATTGAATGAAGAAAAAACTCAAAACCTGCAAAACTACACTTCTAGTGAGTTCTTCGCTAAATTATGTCTATTAGATTTGAAGTACTTATTGTTTGACAAACTTAAAGGCCCAAAACTACTCAGAAATATATTTAAAGGATACTTAGACCTATCTCCAAACGTAAGAGACAATTTCTATTTTATTTTCTCACATATAATTTCTATTTAAGTGAGGATATAAAGAATATATTGTGTTGTTATTGTTATTCAGTAATATATTTAAGGGATATTTTTTACCTATCTCCAAATGTAAAGAGACCTTTTCTATTTTATTTTCTCACACATAATTTATATTTTAGTGAGATTATACTGAATATATTATCTTATTATTGTTATTATATATGATTTCTATTTAAATATATATAAAAAATAATAATATGAATTTGACATTAAACTTGAACCCTCGTGTTTTTCGCCAAGCCATTCTTTCAAAACAGATGAACTAAAATTTGACACAAAAAATATTGCTACTTCTTAATAATAAATAAAAATAATAAAAATAAACATATATAATCATAGATTATAATTGAACACACGTTTTCTACACTGTCTAACAAATAAATAAAGACAACTTTAAAGGTTTTGAATCACTCATTAATAATCATATCTTAGAAGGAAAAAACCACCATCTTTGAAGAAATTAAAGTTCCTTCTACACATGCAAATGCAATAGAAAGAATAAAGTTTTTCAATTCTTTTTTGAATGCAATAGTGATAATCATCCTTTTTTACAATCTATATATATTGATGAAAGTTTTATGCCTTGTAACCTAACCCCATAAGCCATCATCACCTTTGCCATGGCCACAAACAATTTTAAAGCTGTCACCACCCTGCCACCTCAAAGTAAATCTCTCTCTCTCTCTATATATATATATATCTAATCAGGAGTCGTTTGGTATGAGGTATAAGGTATAATAATCTCGAAATAAAATGTAATTAAGATTGTTTTATCTTGTATTTGGTTGGAGGTATTAGGTAATCCTTGAGTTATTTATTCCACCATGTATACTAGTGATAGGATAAATTATCCCTATATATATAACTTGTTCCCAACCAGATGACCAACAATAGTTTTAATTATATACACTATATGCACAATATGAGGTTTTGTCGAATGATATTCAATTGATCATCTTTCAGTCTATGTAGCAATGCACTTCTCACCGCTAGGTGAAGGTGTGAGTAGCTCACCAACTGAGCTACACCTTATGATAATATCAAAGTAGAGTTATCATGTTAAAAATAATGTCACACTTGGGATTCAAATTTTGAGCCATATATGTTATAACACTAAAATCTTCCTTTGTATAAGGGTGCACAAGGAACCTGTGGATGGATTGAATCTTTCGCGGAATATGATATTTTCAATTTATGAATTGTTGCTATGCAATATTCTTGATTAATAGATTAACATTTCCAAATTACCTTCCCTCTGAGATATACAAGTTGTGTTGCATATATCATGGTTCATTTTTGGTAAAGAGGTGGTGTCTAATTGATCATATACTTAAACAAGACTTTGAGAAATCTAAACATGTTGTCATTTCCTTATCTTGACAGATACAAATCCTTCTTCTATGAAAAGTTCAAAGGGATCCGTCGAAAGAGGTATGAATCGAAGTACTAGAACTTAATCATTTTTTGCAACATTATAACATACGATAGTAGTATGACGTTAGCTTTTGTGTTAGGGTGGGTTAGAGTCCCACATTGGTTGGAAGATGGACTGACAGTCTTCTTATATTGATTTGGTCAATCCTCCCCTCATAAGTTAACTTTTGGAGTCAAGCCCAAGTGTCATATCCTATATATATTGTATCAGAGTCAATGTCTATCCCCAAGGGAAT
Organism: Solanum paucissectum; assembly: GCA_029582445.1. Lineage (NCBI taxonomy): Eukaryota > Viridiplantae > Streptophyta > Magnoliopsida > Solanales > Solanaceae > Solanum > Solanum paucissectum. The sequence continues at coordinate 18,304 of JAJONZ010004885.1, forward strand.
GAACTTATATAGATTTGGTCATTTGGACGATCCTCCCCTCATGAGCTAGCTTCTGAGGTTGAGTTAGATTCAGATGCCATATGATGGAAAAACTTTGAACTCTTCAAATACCTTACATCCAAGCATAACAAATTACCTGTAAAAGTCGCTTATGTTTATTTTGTATCAACAATTTCATACTACAATTGAATGATTTGTATTCACATGTCAACTAACAACTCTCATGTTTCTTAATACATCTCAACTAACAACTGTTATGTTTCTTGTTTTTCTTTAGATACTGCTCTTGCACAGCTTAATAACGATAAGAAGTCTGCGTTTGTCAAGGCATGGGAAGAGAGCGAAAAAAGCAAAGTTGATAACAAGTAGGGTTTCTATAACTTCCTATATGTTGTTAGCTATCATACAACTGATTTTTTGCCTATATGAGAGAGCATAAGTAGAACAACTTTAGTATACTCTTTTAATTGCACGAAAGTTTTTCGAGCAATTCAACTGATCGTGTTATCTTAACACGTGTATATGACTGAGCAGGGCTCAAAAGAAGCTCTCTAAAGTTGCAGCATGGGAGAACAAACAGAAAGCACATCTTGATGCTAAACTGAAAAAACTTGAGGTAAACATATGTACAATGTTTAGTATAGTTTCGATCAATTTCAGACATCATATCCTGTCAAGAGGAAACCAATTTAACCTTTCGAATACGTATTACATAATCAAATTATTCTTGGAAAAATAATTCCGCGTATTTATGTATTAAACACACTGAAGTGAACTTCTGTGAGCTTACTGCAAATGTGGCTGCAAAACAGTGTGATCAAAGACAATGTCACATTCATGTATTTAGTATTTTCACCATGGTCCATCTAACCATAAATTGAGGGTGCCCCGCGTAAAAATGGCCCATGCACGGTCAGATAGACCGTAGTGCATGGATGATGTGTGTCAAGTGTCAACAATAAATTCATGATACTGTTGAGTCAAATGCTTTTGAATGTGCAATCTGCAGGTAAGATTAGAGCAAAAGAAAGCAGAATATGCAGAAAAGATGAAAAATAAAGAAGCTTTGGTACATAAGGAGGCAGAAGAGAAGAAAGCCACGGTTGAAGCTAAACGAGGAGAACAAATTCTAAAAACGGAGGAGATGGCTGCCAAATATCGCGCCACAGGGCAAAATCCTAAGAAGTTACTTGGATGTGTTGGATGATAAAAGCTTTTTTCCATTATTGTATATTTTCTTGCCTGCTGTTGTTTCACGTGTTTTCTTTTACGTGTCCAGTTTTGTTGTAATGCTTCCTAATCTGTATAGGAACTTATTAAGTCTGCTTAGGAAAACAATTCCTGTATGTGTTTCTGGAGAATTCAATGTCAATGTGTGTGAGGTCCCTTTTTTATTTGATTTTGTTTAGCATCAATCCCCTGCCTATTTTCACTACCATATTTCCGTTTCTACTGATTTTGATATGCTTCACTTGAGCCAAAGGTCTATCAGATACAACCTCTCTACCTTCACAAGGTAGGGGTAAGGCTACGTCACCACCATCCACAAACCTCACTCGTGGAATTACACCATGTCTAAGGTGCACCTCTGAACTGTTTAGAACTTTAAATCAGCTGAAATGTAAACAACAATTCCATTAATTAACTAGCAAATGAGTTAACAAAGTTTCTCCCAATGTTTTTAGCTATGCAAAAGATATAACGACAAAATATGAGCTTCAAGACATGGTGACCAAAATTTGCCTGACATGTCTTGGCTTACATACCACTCAAGATGGCTAATAATACATAGTGAAGTCAAAATACAAATCTTTTCTGCAGCTGGACCTACTGGAAAAGAACAGTATTTTTTCGACAATTTAGGCTTTCGCGACTAACATATTCAGAGAAAACCAACTTCATGTTCTGCTGAAGAGTATTTAAAGGAGCTTTCACTCAAGAATTCAGGATACAAACTGTAGGTATCACTGTGTCCAAGAAAGCTCATGTCGTTGTTACTCGGAAAATCCAATAGAAGTTGCAGTGCTGATTCAGAAGAATCCTCCAATCCACTAGAGCTAGAGGTATCGTCGTATCCTTGAAAGACATCTTCTGTAGATGGTTGGCTGTTCTTCCACTCTGTATCTTCATTTTGGTAGGCAGCAAAACTAACATCCATCTCAGTTGTGACGCCTGAAGTAGATCCGAACTTTGTTGATGAAGACGCTTGAGAAGCTGGACTTTCACAAGTAGTCCTGCCTTCTTTTTTGTTGAGTTTCCTAAATGCTTCTCCTACTTCTGAATTCCATATGCGCAAAAAGTAGTCGGTTCCAGATCTTCCTACTGATGATGAAACCAACAGTTGGGATTCCCTGGAGAGACGAGCCTCAGCTTCCAGCCTTGCACTTTCCCATTGTGCCATATGGCGGGCTGCAAGTGATGTAGGTGGAGTTATCATCAGCCCATTAGGTGCTGAAGAGGGTTCATGAGTCTGAGGATCAACGCCCATGGAAAGTAGGCGTTTCTTCAGGTGAGTATTCCATAAATTCTTGATCTCATTATCTGTCCTTCCAGGCAGTTGCGATGCAATCGCAGCCCATCTGGATTAACGGTGAAAAATTAGTAACTTGTAACAGGAAAGTCCAAACAGATTATAGTACTAAAGCAAACATGCAGACAAAGGGGTAAAAATTAAACCTGTTGCCAAGAATTCCATGTAACTGTATGACAAGCTTTTCTTCATCATGGCTAAAGGGACCTCTTTTTATGTCTGGCCTTAGATAATTTGTCCATCTAAGACGGCAACTCTTTCCGCAACGAGCAAGACCTAAACAGAAAAATTATTACCAAATTGATCTCAGATAACAAGATTGCTTTCCATGTTATGAATCCATAAACAAAGTCTCTCTCTTCCCTGCGAATCATTTTCTGAACAACGAAATACATAACATAAAAGGGGGTTAAATTCTACATATTCTTTCTGATTATTATGCCTTTATCTCTGCGATAAGATCAAATGTTGAATCACCATTTATTCTTCTGGTATTCAAGCATGTTGGAATATGTATTGGAATCATTTTAGTTTTGTAACCATCCTTCCTCTTCCTAAACTTGAATAAAACATAGCAGAAAAAAACACAAAACCAAAAGAGTAACATTTAATGTCCAAAAGACTTATTGCCCCAACACATATCATTCTAGAGTTAACCAAGCTAAGGCAAATAGATGGTACAATAAACAGATACAAGCACATGACCAAAAGAGTCCAAACAAAAGTAAATGTAGCACATACTGTTTCACTCATTCATTAGTAGCTAGCTGCCTTCAAAACTAAGACTTCAAGAATCTAGTTGAGTTCATTAGACCAACAACAACAACATACCAAGTGAAATACGACAATTGTGGGGGGTGGGGTGTCTGAGGAGAGTAGAGTGTGCGTAGACATTACTCATACCTCGTGGAGATAGAGAGGTTGTTTATGAAAGAACCTCATCTCAAGCAACACACATCAAAACAGACATAAAACTAGAAAACTGAAGTAATGAAGATATCACAAATAATAGGAGAAGCATTCTAAAGCATACAGAGGAAGGAACAATAATAACAGCATAATAATAAGTTGACTTCACTAGTACAACAACAACACACCAAGTGAAATCTGGAGGATAGAGTGTGCACAGACCTTACTCCTACCTCGTGGAGACAGAGATGTGGTTTCCCAAACACCCTCCGCTCAAGTAACACATATCAAACAAATATAAAACTAGAAAAAACAGAAGTAACAAAGACATTGCAAATAATAGGGGAAACATTCAAAAGCATACAGAGAAAAGTCATGTTAAATAGAACAGAAAAAGAGAAGAGTGGTGAAGAAACCTGCAAGATGTGGAAGAGAACGCCAACTACCATGACCATGATTCTTGATATACTCAACAAGCTTTTCATCTTCCTCAGGTGTCCATGGTCCTTTCTTTAAACCTTTCTTATCACAACATGGTGTTCTCCCCATCCCTTACACACACACACACACACTCTATAACTCACTTAAGTTCTTTGAATTTGTTTCTAATAAATGATCACTTGGAACTTGAAAACAAGTCTTTTAGCTTTAAAAGATGGGGTGTTTCTATCAAGACTGAGGGAAAAAAAGGAAAGACTTGACTTTTCAAATGGAGAAAAAAGTGAAAACATTGTAGGTTATATATGAAGAGGGGAAATCATAAAGTTGTGGTTAAAGGGTGAATAAGGAAAGTTGACAACCATCAGGTTTTAAGTTTCAAATTTAGAAAATAATAACATATTTAACGTAATATTAGGTGTTATCTCATGAAGATAGAAAGATTGTTTTTGAAAAACTATCGATTCAAATAACGCATATCAAAGCCAGTAGAAAACAAAAGATACGGAATCAAAGAGGACATAGTAAATAATAAGGAAAACATTACACAACATCGTAGAAAAGGCAAAGTAACAACGGTCAAATAATGTGATAATCGAAGCATAAGAAACAAGTAGTAACATGAATCGAAGGAGAAGGAATTATTTCTTTGTTTTTATGTGATATAAACATTTCATTTTTCGAAAATCAAACTATGCAAACATTGACTGATATTTTATAAGCCTATATTATAATGTGTTTTCATCAAATTGACAGAGAATTTGCAACTTATACTATTGAAATTTTAATTAAATTTAAAACATTAAATTGATAAAATCTAATTTAGGTTCAAAGATTAGTCAAATTAACTCTCAAAAAGCGAAAAATTACCAACATATATTAAGAGGAAGAGAGTAGATGATTTCTTCTAATTTGTTCAAATTAAGTAAAAGCAAAAAAATACTAGAGAATATGTCAAATATAGTAGCCCTTATAGTCAATAAGGTGAGTTAACATGCATAAGTAGACACTTAAACTTGCATAAAGTTAAATAAGTACAGACATGAGTCCTACGTGACATAATACATGTCAGACATCATGTAGGACTCAAAATTTCCACGTAGGATGTTATGTAGGATGTGTGTGTCTATTTACTTAACTTTATACAAATTTAAGTGTCTATTTGTGCACACTTAAAATTGAAGGGTATAAATATAAGCTATGATCAAGTTAAAAAGCATATTTACGTATTATGCCTAGATATTTCACACAATTAATTGATATATCAATAGGTGGATTGGATCAACAAGTCTTAGGTGCTATGCATTTAATGCCATGATATGTTGTCTAAGGAGAAACTGTACTACTATTTCTAATGGAAATAAATGCATCGTAGGCCACATGCTACAAGAAAAAAATTGGATGATTGATGCAATAGAACACTAAAGTTGCATTGAATGAATGCCTAATCTTCACTTCTTTCCCAATTCTTGAGGTTTTGGGAATCTCATCTCAGATATACTAGTACTATTGGATAGCAAGAAAATTTGGTTAAATGCAGTGTGTGCAGAGGCAAAAATAGAGTAAAAGAAAGAAATTTATGAATGAAATGATCCCACGTTGGATCGAAACGAGATTTCTAAACTCCTTATAAAATTTTGGCAATATTCCTCTTTTTGAACTAACTTTTAGGATAGTGAGTTAGGCTCTATATCTTATTTAACATGATATTAGAGTCAGACTCATTATGTTCGGTGTGGAGCCCTGGGCCATGAAATGTGAATATACTTCCGATTCGTGATTGCGTATGCTCCAGACCGAATAACGAAATATCGGATAAATTAAAGAATATACGGACTTGAGCATGAGAGAGTGATGAATGAAATGATCTTACGTAAAATTGAAACGAAATTCTTTAACTCCTTATAAGATCCCACATAAAACTGATACAAATTTCCGCATAATGATGAATGGAATGATCTCACGTCGGACCGGAACGAAATTTTTGAATTTCTTATAAAACTTGGATAGCATTTCTCTTTTTGACCTAATTTTTAGAATTGTGAGCTAGACTCTATATTTAATTTAACATAATATTAAAATCAGATTTGTTTGAGCCGGTGTAGAACCCGAACCATACAGAATTGTGAATATACTTCTGATCCATGATTGTGTATGCTCTACATCAGATAAAGAATATCCGGACTTAAGCATGAGGGAGTGATGAATGAAATGATCTCACGTAAACCTCACACGAAATTTCTGAACTCCTTATAAGATTTGAACAATCCTCTATATAAAAACCCTACAAAAATTGCAAAGTGAGCATTAAATCCAATTAAAATGAGAATAGATTTTTAACTTTTTTTAGATTGATGAGAACATAGAAATAAAAGACAAGCAATTGGTCAACAAGTATCTGTCTGTGTAAGTCTATTTGACAAAATGTATCAGAATTAAATGCTTAGACGATTTAAAGTCTATTTAAATTTATATCCACAGGGTAATTGGACTGAACATAAATAAGCTCTTAATTGTGCATTCAAAGAGCAGGAGCTTGTTAAAAGAAACAAATCTTCCTAGGTCAATGCTGTCATTGCTGCCCTTTTCAATACAGATTGGTTAATTGTCAGCAATAATTTACTCTCTCCGTTTCAAAATAATTGTCACGTTTTACTGTTTCGAGACTTCATTTCATTAATTAATAAATTTAAATTACATTAAATTAATTCAATATTTAAAAAATAAATTTTAATTTTTAAAAACTATACGAAAAATATATTTTTTTAATATTAATATTAATATGATAAAAAAGTACATTTTAAAATATCAATCAACATTTATATCATTTGACTCTTAAAAAGAAAAAAATAGTGACAAATAAAAAGGAATAGAATAGCTTAGATGTATTTGAAACCCTTTTTAACTTCTTTAGATTTCTTGTTGTATAAAAAACTTAGCTTTATGTTATGTTTTTCGTAGGGGTGGATATTGATCGATTCAGTCTGGATTTGTCAATTTGGGATTCAAGTTTGAGATTTTTCTTAGGAGATATCGGGAAGAATTTAGAATGACATAATATTGATTTATATAGAGGAAAAGATTTTCTGCTGATTCAGAAGCGATCCATAGGCTTTTATTTTCACGTCTCTAACTTCTACTTGAGGTCACTCAAAAAAAAAAATCATTCGAGCTAGCATTTTGTTTTTGCTCCTTCACTCTTGACTGAAATTCATGGATCGACCCCATCATCTCTTTGAGTGATAAAATCCAACAAGTTTATCACCCCTTGGAGTGCTAGGTCCAGACCCACAAATGAATAAGAAGAGAGGCAAGGTCTTTCAAACTATTTCTATAGGATGTCCGAACTTATTTTTTTCCTAATCCTTTGTTGATTGCCAAGTCATACTTTACTCGATTGTATTTATTGAAATTTCAAGTCAATAATGTTATAACTGGAGGGGTGAAAGTCTCTTAAGTGTAAAGGAACTCGGTAGACCTTCAAAAGAAATGAGATCATGTTCACACTTCAGACGATATTGATTTGATTTATTGATTTTTTATTTGTACTAAATCACTAACCAAATCAATAAGATATTTATTATTGATTTTCAATTAATCGATTTTTGATCCTTAACAATTCAAATTTTGATTTAACCAATAAAAAATGCTCATACAAAAAATTATACACAATGTTCATAAAAATAAAAATAGAAACAAGAATAGAAATGCGACACAAGTTCCTTAAACATTGAACTTCCTCAACTCCTTGATACTCTTAAGTTTTAACAATCTTTGATAATTTTCATGGTAAGTTTTATTTAAATCAAGCTTTAATTTTTCACATTTGACTTGTAAGAGTACCTTCATAAACATTTATGTCAGGATAAACACTAGTCTGAGTAAGAGTCCTAAAAATCTACTTGACATATATTTCAAATATTATTTAGGCTAATTTGATCTCTAAAATCATTGAAAAAAATAAATCAAAGACTTGTTGTCCTTGATATTAAACTTTTGTAATTAATTAAACCTTGTGGCGAAAAAAGATATTGGGTATTTCTCTATTATAAGAATAGTCTAAAAATCTCGCTTATTAATTTAGTAACTTTCATTCCTCTATAAATCGCATAAAGAAATGTCAAGTGGTCCAGTGTAACTGAAAACTTAACCTTGGACTATGGTGGGCAATTATAATGGACAGTATTATGGTTGTGAACGATTACAACGTTCCAAAATAATAAAATTCTAACATTTTGATCATTCAATATTTTTTTGAAAAATATCAACAAATGAATATAAGAATAGATTAACTAAAGTTCTTTGAAATATAAGAGATGGATGATTTCCAAGCTCATCCAAAATCCTCTTTAGATAGGGTTTGGATGAACTTAGAAGAAAAAGAATCTAATGAAAAAAGAGAAAAAACATAAAGTGACACCTAAAGTTGTTTTGAATTTTCAAAAAGACACTTTAATTTTGTGGGTGTTCTATTACCCCATAAAATATTTCAAAATCACAATAAATACACACTTTTTACACAATCTGTATTCTCAATGCATGAACGTGAGTCTCACCCCAATTAATAATATAATTACATATTTTTTCCAACCAATTTAGTAAAAATTGGATAAAATCTTGACCCATTTACTTTTTAATCATGACCCGCTCCATTTAACCATAAACCCCTTTCAATTTTCACTCTACTCTCTCTTTGATGATCAAAACCCTAAGCATTTCAATAGTCACAATAAATTTATTTTGCGGTGATAATTTCTTGAATTATGGAGTCAAAACGAAGAAGTGAAGGCTTACATGTTAATTGCTTCTTGATTTGAATGCAAATTTTGGTTAAAAAATGTTATTTTTATATAGTAGTGATTTTTTGAAAAATCATCTTTATAGTGATTTGTTGTTATTTTCTTCTTGTGCTATCTATTATTCATGTGTATGTAGTGTTAGTTTAGGATTGCTTTGAGTTTGAATGTTTTTTCACTGATTTAGTTTTGAAATTTGTTTGCAATTGTATTTTCATGATTTACAAATTCGTTGATCTCATAACTTTTAAATAAAATAAAAAAAAGAAGAAATTGAAGCTAGTAAAGCTAGATGAAAATTTCATTGAGAATGGAGATTATTTTTTTTGGGGTTGTAGATGGCAAGCTCTTCAACATATATCAATGGAGGTTTTGGAGAAGATGAGAAGTAGGTATTTTAATAAAGAAGAAAAATCAAATTGTCAGTGCAACGTGATGTTTTTACACTGGTTTGGGGGTGTATTTTTACTTCTCCACACGCCCATCAAATGTGAGAACACAACTGTTGTGAAAATGGGTCAAAAGTGTTTAATTATTGCGATTTGAAATAGTTTCATGGGGTAATAGGACGCCCGCAAACTTTAGGTGTCTTTTTTGAAAATCCAGGACAACTTCAGGTGTTATTTTATGTCTTTTCTCATGAAAATATTTATAATATAATGCTTTATTTTTCTTTACTATGTATATATAAGAGTTTTTGGCCAAAATCATCCTTTAACTATATCCCAAACTTAAAATACATCCTTGAAATATCATTCTTAGCAGAAAACATCCCTCAAATATTTAAAAGTGAACAATTTTCATCCTTCTACTTGAATTTATCAGAAAACTAACAGATCCCACAAATATCAAGTCATCCCTTCGTAATTATTATTCTTAGATACGCCAAAAATACTATCGTGAACTTTTTGGGTAATTGAATTTAGTATTATGCAAAATCTTTTAAATTGACAGTTTTTTTTTCCATTTATTTTTCATGTAATTTGATATTAAAAATATTATTAGTTGAATTATGTTTCTTCTCAATTGAATATATTGGAAGCGGCATTTGTTGGAGACTTCCTCTTCTAATAATGTAGAATGAAACTCAAATAATGCGAGATATAATCAATATTTTGATCACTTCTATATCAGATTGACCAAATATTTATTGATCTAAATACAATTTGGCTATGAAAAAGGTAAAGATAATTAAGCTTCAGCTTCTTTCCGTTACTAAATGAGAAAAAGAGCAGATCATGTATCCTCACACCTTCCAAACATTTTTTGTTTCAGTAAGCAATAGTGTCTAATATTTTTAAAAAATTTTTCCAGGAACTTCTTATAGCATGTAATGAAATTATGCAAGAAAATTTTTGTTGATAGTCACGTGAACTGCTCATGTTTTTGTAGAATTCATTAATTTTTTGACGATATCTAATAGAAGAATGAAAATTCTTCACTTTTAAATACTTGAAGGATGTTTTCTGCTAAAAATGATACTTTAAGAATGTAGTTTAAGTTTGAGGTATAATTTAAGAATGTTTTTGACCAAAAACTCTAGATATAACATAAATTAAGTACAAATCTAATGAAAATTAAAAGTCTGTCCTAATTTAATGACTCATATAGCACAGTAAATTAGTGCGCGCAACATTATTTTATTTTACACGTCATTTAAATTCCGAACTCTCAATTTGATCAGAGGAAAAAAATGAGGTGCATTAAAGGCTCTCTGCATCAACTAACTTAAATTCTTGGACCCCATTTAGGAGGAAAAGAAAAACTACAGAATATGCATTTAGTATGAAAGAGAAAAGAAGAGAGGAGTTAATGAGGGGATCATGAAATTTCAGAACAATATTGATAAATATAAGATGACAAAACCAACATTCATGTAAAGAGAAATAATAATGTAGGTGATAGACCAACCAGAGTCGCGGATGTGATAGATTGATAAATATTTTTTTATCCTTAATTAAGAGGTTTTGGGTTTGAGTCCCCCTAAATATGGAGTTGCCTTTATTAAAGAGCATTTTACCTCTCAATGTGATATTTTCCGATGCGAATTCAGATTTAATCGAACTCTAATATGGATACCAAACACCAGATAGAAAATGAAAAATAATAATGGAGATGATAGAGAACACTCAAAAGAGTGTAGAGGGAACACTTGTTTGGCAATCTCTTATCTTGTGATAGCCTAACATGCCCTTCCTTTTCTGACTCTAAATTTTGTCAATGAATTAAATGAATGTGGTCAAAATACATAGGATAGACCCGAAGGCCGAAGCTAAAATTTAATTTTATAAGTTCTGAATTTTATAATGATGATTTCAAGTGTTAATAACTGGCTTCTAAACTTAATAACCGTACATATTTTTAATGAACTTCTTAATGCATATACATTTAAGCAAAATTACTGAATTCAGATTTTAACTTATAGCTTCGACCTTATCTCAAAGCAACTATAGATATACATAGGAGAAATGTTTTTTTCAGTTTTATCTTCTTTTTTTAAATTATATATTCACTAGTAAAATTATTCGCGCTTCGAGCGAAAATTTAATATTACAAAATTTATAAAATAATACTTAAAATCTATCAGTCAGTAAAACTAAAACACTATTATCTTACATACAAGATTACGTAGTAACAAACATTAATAATGTAAAGGAAAATGAAAATTATTATATCTTATCATTTATTCTTAATAACATAAGCATAAATTATTGACGGTAAAAATACATATCAGGATTTGTAACAAAAGCAATAATGTCAGTGAACCGCTCAACAGGAGCAAAGTACACAAATATTTCATTGTGAAGAAGAAGAAGAGGTTCAGAATTTTCGTTTTTTTAAAATGAGAGGAAATCTCTCTATTTATAGACAACAAAGGATAGTGTGAACAAATGTTTATTGTGCCTTATCGGAAAGGTTCCAACTATTTGGAAAAGTTGCAACCCTTTAGAAAGGTCACAACCTTTCATAAAAGTCACAACTCTTCATTAAAGTCGCAACTCTTCATTAAAGTCCCAACTTTTCATAAAAGTCGCAATTTTTCGTAAAAGTCGCAACTTTTCATAAAAGTTGCAACTTTTCATGAAAGGGAAAAGCTAGTTTTAGAAATAAATAAATTAAAAAGAAATACTGCTTTGTAGTGGCGCCACGTAGGCGGGCCTAAGGTTCTCTTTTATATATATATATATGATATGATATATGATATGATTTTTACATGCGAAAAATCTAAAAAGTCTAACTTTTTTAATTTAAATTATAAAAGGACACGAAATCTTATCTCTTCGATATTATGTAACCCTACGCAAATTGACAACCTAAAAAAATAATTGTACTAAACTTGGTAGAGTCTATTAATGTAAGCTGCTATTTGTATTGTGTTGTCTAATTTATTTGACTTTGTCTTACAAACATGAGAGTAAACGATTAGCGATTCAAAATTTAAACGTTGTAAATTCCAAATCAAAAAGGTGTGTCATGAATTATATACCTAAGTATATTTATACTTATTTTTAATTCTGAGTCGAAAGAGTTCACACATATATAGAGAGAAATTTGATCCCAAAATATTGGATTCTAGTACTAAATTGGTAAACTCATGATTGAATCCACCACTAAATGTAATGAGACAAAAAAAATATAAAGTCTTGTATGGAAACTCAACAAAGGCAAAAAGATGGGTTCGATAGTCACATTGAAGTCCGGTTAAAGTTGAATTTTACGCTGAAAAATCTAATATTAGGGGGTAAAACGCTCTGTAACAAAAGTGATTCTACTCGAGACTTCTGATTGAAAATAAAAAAAATACTTAGCACTGTACCACGATC
>JAJONZ010004886.1:0-27936 GCA_029582445.1 Solanum paucissectum
TGGTTTAGAGTTTGGATTTAGGGTTGAGGGTTTAGGTTTAGGGTTTGAGTTTAGGGTTTAGGGTTTAGGGTTTAAAGTTTAGAGTTTACGGTTTAGGGTTTTGGGTTTAGGGTTTAGAGTTTAGGGTAGGGTTTAGGGTTTCAAGTTAATGATTTAGGGTTTAGAGTTTAGGGTTTATGGTTAAGGGTTTAGGTTTAGGATTTAGGATTTAAGGTTTAGGGTTTAGGGTTTAGGGTTTATGGTTAGGGTTTAGGGTTTATGGTTAGGATTTACGGTTTAGGGTTTAGAGTTTAGTATTTAGGGTTTAGGGTTTAGAGTTTGGATTTAGGGTTTAGGGTTTAGGTGTAGGGTTCAGGGTTTATGTTTTAATGTTTAGGGTTTAAAGTTTAGGTTTTAGAATTTAGGATTTAGGTTTAGGGTTAGAGTTTAGGGTTTAGGGTTAGAGTTTAGGGTTTAGGGTGTAGGGCTTAGAGTTTGGATTTAGGGTTTAGAGTTTAGGTTTAGGGTTTGATTTTATGGTTTTGGGTTTAGAGATTAACATTTAGAGTTTAGGATTTATTGTTTAGGGTTTCGAGTTTAGGTTTAGGATTTAGGGTTAGGGTTTAGTGTTTAGGATTTATGGTTTAAGGTTTAGAGTTTATTGTTAAGGGTTTTGTGTTGTATGTTTAGGGTTTAGGGGTTTGGGGTTAGGGGACTCTAAACCCTAAACCAAAAACCTTAAACCTTAAACCCTAAACCATAAACCCTAAATGCTAAACCCTAAAGGCTAAACCCTGATCCCTAAACCTAAAACCTAAACTTTAACCCTAAATCCTAAACCTTAAACTGTAAACCCTAAACCCTAAACCTAAACCGAAACCCTTAACCCTAAAATCTAAATCCTAAACCCTAAACCCTAAACCAAAACCAAAACCCTTAACCCTAAATCCAATCTTGAAACCCTAAACCCTATACCCTCTCTAACCCTAAATCCTAAACTCTAAACCTAAACCCTTAAACCTAAATACTAAACTCTAAACCCTAAACCCTAAATCCTAAATCCTAACTCCTAAATCCTAAACCCTAAATTTTAAACCTACAACTCAAAACCCTAAACCTAAATCCAAAACACTAAACCCTAAACCGTAAACTGCAACATGAAACCCTAAACCCTATAACCTAAACACTAACCCTTTAAACTAAACCCTAAATCCTCAACTCTAAACCCTAAACCCTAAGTCCTAAACCCTAAACCATAAACATATAACCCAAAACCCTAAACCATACAACCTAAACCCTAAACCCCAACCCGTAAACCATAAACCCTAAACTCTAATCTTAAACACTCAACCCAAAACCCAAAACCTTAAATGCTAAACCCTAAACCCTAATCACTAAACCTTAACCCTAAACCCTAAATCCTAAAACCTAAAACCTAAATGTAAACCCTAAATCCTCAATCCTAAACCCTAAATGCTTAACCCTAAACCCTAATCCCTAAAACTAAAACCTAAAACCTAAAACCTAACCTTGAATCCTAAACCCTACACCTTTATCGTAAACCCTAGTACCTAAACTCTAAATGTTAAATCCTGACCCCCCCAAGGGTCATTAAATTTTTATTTTTATTTTTAAAAAAAAATGTTAAATCCTAATCCCTAAACCACAAACAGTAAACCTTAAACTCTAAACCCTAAACCCTAAAACTCATACCCTAAACCCTAACCCTTAATCCTAAACCCTAAAACTCTAAATCCAAACTCTAAACCCTAACTCCCAGAACCCTAGACCCTAAAGTTTAACACTAAACCCTAAACACAAAAACCTAGACTCTAGACCCTAAACTCGAACCATGAACCCTAAATCCTAAACTCTAATTCGAATAGCCTAAACCCTACATCCTAAATCCTAAACCTTAAACTTGGAACGCTAAACCCTAAACCCTATACCCTAACCCTAAACCATTAATCTGTAACCCTAAACTCTAAACCCCAAATAATAAACCCTAAACACTAAATCATAAACTATAAAGACTAAGCACTTAATCCAAAACCCTAACTCTAAACCCTAAACACTAAACCCTAGACCCTAAACCCTAAACCCTAAACCCTAGGCCTTAAACCCTAAACTCTAAACCCTAAACCCTTAATCCTAAACCCTTAATCCTAAACCCTGAACCTAAACCCTAAACCCTAAACCCTAAACCCTAAGCTATAAATCCTAAACTCTAAATTTGGAACCCTAATTCCTAAAACCTAAATCCAAAACACTAAACTCTAAACCCTTAACCCTAGCCCCTAAACCCTAAACCCTAAACCTTAAACCCAAAACCCTAAACCCTAAACCTTAAACCCTAAACCCCAAACCCTAAACCCTAAACCCTAAACTATAAACCCTAAACCCTAAACACTAAACCCTAAACCCTAAACCCTAAGCCCTAAACCCTAAATCCTAAACCCAAAACCCTAACCCTAAACCCTTAACCATAAAATCTAATATTTAAACCCTAAACCCTAAGTCATAAACTTGGAACCCTAAACTCTAAACCTTCAAACCTAAACCCTATACTCTAAACCCTAAACCCTAAACTATAAACCATAAACCCTAAACCATAAACCCTTAACCTTAAACCCTAACCCTTAACCCCTTTACCCTAAACCCTGAACCTAAACCCTAAACCCTAAATCCTAAACTCTAAACCTAAACCCTAAAATCTAACCCTAAATCTAAACCCTACACCCTAAGTCCAAACTCTAAACCCGAAACCCTAAACTCTTAACCCTAAACCCTAAATCTTAATCCTAAACTCTAAACCCTAAACCCTAAATCTTAATCCAAAACTCTAAACCCTAAACCCTAAATCTTAATCCTAAACTCTAAACTAAGCACTAAACCTTAAACCCTAAACCCTAAACCCTAAACTATACCCTATACCCTAACCCTAAACCTTAAGCCCTAAACCCTAAACCTAAACCCTAAAACCCCAAACCCTAAATCCTAAAATCTAAACCCAAAACCCTAAACCTAAACCCTACTCCTAAACCCTAAATACAAACCTACACCCTAAACCCTAAATCCAAACCCTAAACCCTAAACCCTAAATCCAAACCCTAAACCCTAAATCCAAACCCTAAACCCTAAACCCTAAATCCAAACACTAAACCCTAAACCCTGAAACCTAAACCCTAAATCCTAAACTCTAAAACTTAAACCCTAACTCCTAAACTCTAAACCTTAAATCTTAAACCCTAAACCCTAAACCCCAAACCCAAATCCTAAACCCCTAAATCCTAAATCCTAAATCCTAAACCCGAAATCCTAAGCTCTAAACCCTAAACACTAAATACTAACCCCTAAACCCTAAACACTAAATACTAACCTCTAAACCCTAGACCTACAACTTAAAACCCTAAACTCTAAACCCTAATTACTAAATACTAACCCCTAAACCCTAAACCTACAACTTAAAACCCTAAACTCTAAACCCTAAAACCAAAACCCTAAACCCTAAATCCTTAACATTAAACTATAAACCCTAAACCCTAAATACTAGACTCTTAACCATAAACTATAAACCCTAAACCCTATACCCTATATCCTAACCCTAACCCTAAACCCTAATCCCTAAGCTCTAAACCTAAACCCTAAAACCCTAAATCCTAAAATCTAAATCCTAAATCCTAAACCCTAAACCCTAAACCCTATCTCTAAACCCTAAACCCTAAACCCTAAACCTAAATCCTAAACCCTAAACCTAAATCCTAAATACGAAACTCTACAGGTTAAATGTTAAACCCTAAACCCTACACTCTAAATACAAACTCTAAACCCTAAACCCCAAACCCTAAACCCTAAATCTAAACTCTAAACTCTAAACCCTAAACCCCAAATCCTAAACTCTAAACCTTAAACCCTAAACCCTAAACTTTAAATCCTTAACCCTAAACCCTAAACACTAAACCTTTAACCCTAAACCCTAACCCCTAACCTTACACCCTACACCCTAAACCCTAAAGCCTAGACCCTAAACCTTAAACCCTAAACCCTAAACCCAAAACCATAAACCCTAAACCCTAAACACTAAATCCTAAACCCTAAACTATAAACCCTAAACCATAAACACTAAACCTTAAACTCTAAACCCTAAACCCTAAACCCTAACCCTAAGCCCCAAACCCTAAACCCTAAACACTAAATCCTAAAATCTAAACCCTAAATCCTAAATTTTAACCCTAAACCTAAACCCTAAATGATGCAATACAGATTGCCCCAAACCATTCATTCATGAATTTCAACGTATTGATGGATCATTCTCAAGGATGGAGGTTTGTGGGCTTGGGAAATACGCTTTAAAGGAGCTTCGAGCTGAGCTATACCCTGTGTGGTTGATAGCTTGGAGCGTGGGAGGTCCAACGAGGCAAAGAGGAGCAAAGGAAAGTGTTGCTCCATTCGTCAACCAAAGCCAGCCAATTTGGCGAGGGTTCCAGGATCGTCGACTGATCCAATGAGCTGTAGAGAAAGGCTGCCCATTTGGCGAGCATAGAGGACATTCGGCGCATCGCCCTTTGAACCCCAGACCGCCGAAAGTTACAGCAAGTCATCCAAGGAGAAGCCAATGAGAAGGGTTCTCGTCGAACCCATTTGGTGGATCGCCGAGCCCGACTTGGCTCATCCATTGGACCATTTTCGGGTCACTTTTGGACCCATCTATGTAATAATACCTTATACTATAAATAGGTGTCTTAGGGTTCATTTTAAGGGGACTGATTTTGATTATTATGGTTGTAAACCTAAAACTCCTTTTGTGAATGTTTGAAATGGGGGTTGCTTGGGATATCAATTCTCTTGAGGTCTTCGTAAGAGTTAGGTGCCTCTTGTTGGATTAACGAAGTGAGGTCTTTGGGTTTAACATACCCATAGGTTGCTCTTTGTTTCCTCTCGTTGTGTCTATCTATTTATCCGGATTAGGTGCTTGTTAGGATCTAGATTGGAGGTTATTGGATTTAATACATTCTTTAGTTGCCAATTTTTTCTTATCTTGTGTCTCTTCTTCTATCTTTCTTGTTTTCCGCTGTTGTTTGTGATTCTTCTTGTGAGAATCGTATCATTTAGTATCAGAGCCAAGTTTAGTATCGTTCCTACGATTCTAAGTCTTGGGTTTAATTCTACACAAAAATAATTGTTCAACTCATTTTTTGAAGAATTTGACAAATGGGTCTTGTTGATTTGAGTCTTCGTTGGGGTTTCCAAGGTTAGATTAGTGTTCCCTAACCTATTTCGAGCTAGGACTGAGATTTGATAGGGTTTGGTTCACTATTGAAGTTTCCACCATCGTTGGTTGAAGAAGCTTTGAAGAAGACGAAGTGGGTTTTGAAATCTGGAAGTTTTGGCAAGGAATTGAGTGCTAAGAAGTATTGGGGTTTGTTCCCTATATCAAGGAGAGAATTCACCTAAAGTTTTGTGAAATTCTGAGCTAAAAATCTTCTGGGTTTTATTATGGGTCTTCATAGTGTTCTTGAAGTTCTTGAAGAATATTCAAATCTTAAAGAAGGGAAGAGAGGGGGACCACCAAGGTTAAATTTTCAGAGCCTTGCAGTTGCAGCTTGAAGAATTTGGGCGAATCCCGACTTGGATCGCCCTTTCCACTCGGCGCCTCGCCCTTTGGGCAGCTAGGTCACCGAGTTGGACCTCATTTTGGTGATGTGATTCCCATGCGAGCTAGTCATGTACCACTCGGTATGCCTTGGCAACACAGCCACGCGTCAACACATGATGGAAGGCACAACACCTACACAATCATGTCGATGGGTTGTAAATATGTCCTTAAGCCGATGTCACCATCCCAAGTCATAGAGTTGTATCGAAAGATGGATGAGTTGAGGGATAAAAGGAAAAAAGAGGAGGGACATGTGGAGGCTGAGGCCCAAGGTAAAGGAGAAAAGAGGACCTTGAAAGGAAAGGCAAAGTTGTTATTGGCTGAGCACAAAGAAATAAGGGAGGACGTGGGAGTCGAAAGTGCATTGATCCTTGCCTCACAAAAGAATCATGAGTTGCAAGCTAACCCGGCTAAATCTTCCCCTTCCCATTCTATTTCTTTCCTTTTGCAGGATCCTCGTGAAGCCCTTTCAATGGATACGCTTGTGGGCTGTCCGGACATTTCTAAGGGATTGTCCTTTCAAGGTGAAGAAGATCTTTCTTGCGGGCGTCATGGTACAATAGCTAAACTTAGCACTTTTTCCATTGTAAATGAACAAAGTCTAAATGTTAGCTTGTCTTTATGTGAGCCTATTGCTTCTTTACCATGTGCTGATAATGTGCTTGTTGAGAGTGTGGTTACACTAGTTGATCCTATTGATGACCGAATTGATTCCTCTAGTAAGATCGATCTGTGTCCACCCAGTGTTGACACCTATGCTTTGAAAGATAGTACATTATTTGGTGATAATTGTGTTGATCAACCTGATTGTGAGTGTAGTTCACTGGTTGAGGGTTCTTGTAATGTGATTAAGAAACCTCAATGTGGTGGTACTAATGATAATGTTGATCAATGGAATATGAGTGACTCTATGGGCTTATCTTTTATGGAAGATCCGATTGCTTTCTTTGCTCATAGAGATCATGTGCTTGAAAATGCTTCGAAGAATGATATGTATCTTTTTGAGGGTGAACTTGCATGTTTTATTTCTTCCCGAGTGGTTGATCATCCCATATTTAAGTACAATATATTATTTGAAGATAATGAAATCACTCATAGTGATGTACCTAGTGGTGTGAATCATGAGAGTAGTATAGTTCTTGATAACTATTTATAGTAACCCACTATGGGTTGAAGCTTGTCCTCTCAAAGATGGAAATCTCTTCTTGGAAGATGAGAGTACTCTTGTAGGGACGGATTGTGATGAGGAGGAAGGTGGTGTTTGTTTCTCCATTACCTCTTCTTCTTGGTGTGTTCCAATTGTCAATGGTATGGCTCATGAGTTTGAATCTATTAGTAGTCATACCCATGAAAAACCATAGAGGAAGTAGACTTAAGAGACAACTTTATCTATTACTTATTTACATGTGATAATGCTCATGTTTGTTGAGTGGAGTATGTTGTTGGGAGAAATGAGTGGCCACCTGATAAATGGAGAGGCACTTGATCCAGTTCTGTGGACCTTCTATCCTTTTGATCCCGATGGATATTTAAGGGTATTTGAACTAGTGAGAGTATCAGCTTTTGGGTGGTACTACCATGTTGTTGAGAAGAATAACCACTGTCCTTTTTCTCCATTTATGGGCATAATAGCCATGACAATAGCGGATGTTTGGTTGTTCCTTGAATTTGAGTCTCTAAACACTAAACCCTAAACCCTAAATTCTAAACCCTAAACCCTAAATCGTGAACCCTAAATCCAAACTCTAAACCTTAAACCCTAAACCCTAAACCCCAAATCCTAAATTCTAAACCCTACACCCTAAACCCTAAACTCTAAACCCTAAACCCTAACCCTGAACCCTGAACCCTAATCCCTAATCCCTAATCGTAATTTCTAAATCCTAAACTCTAAACCCTAAACCTTAACCCCAAAACCCTAAACCCTAAACCCTAAAACCTAAAATCTAAAGCCTAAACTCTAAACCCTAAACCCTAACCCCTAAACACAAAACCCTAAACCAGACCTATAACCCAAAACCCAAAACAGTAAAACATAAACCCTAAACTAGAAACCCTAAAACCTAAACCCCAAACGTTAAACCATAAACCATAAACCATAAACCCTAAACTCAAATCATAAACACTCAACCCAAAACCCAAAATCCTTAACCCTAAACCCTAATCCCTAAACCTAAAGCCTAAACCCTAACCCTAAACCCTTAACCACAAATGCTAAACCCTAAACCCTAAGCTCTAAACCATAAACACCAAACCATAAACTCTAAACTCTAAGCTCTAAATCCTAAACCGTAGACCCTAAACTCTAAACTTTAAACCCTAAACCTTAAACCCTAAACCCTAAACCCTAAACTCTAAACCCTAAACCATAAACTTGGAACCCTAAACCCTTAACGCAAAACTCTAAACCCTAAAACCTATACCCTATACTCTAAATCCTAAACCCTAAACCCTAAACCCTAAACCCTAAACTTTAAACCCTAAACCTTAAACCCTAAACCCTAAACACTAAACCCTAAACCCTCAACCCTAATCCCTAAACCTAAAGCCTAAACCTTAACCCTAAATCCTAAACCCTAAGTTCTAAACCCTAAAGACCAAACCATAAACCATAAACGCTAAACCCTAAACCCTAAACTTTAAACCCTAAACCCTAAACCCTTAACCCCAAACTCTAAACCCTAAAACCTATACCCTATACTCTAAATCCTAAACCCTAAACCCTAAACCCTAACCACTAAAACCTTAACCTTAAACCCTAAACCCTAAACCCTAAACCCTAAACCCTAAACCCTTACCCTAAACCCTAAACCCAAAACCCTAAATCCAAACTCTAAATCCAAAACCCAAAACTCTAAACCCTAAACACTAAATCCTAATTCTAAACTATAAACCCTAAACCATAAACTATAAACCCTAAACCCTAAACTCTAAATCACAAACTCTAAACCCTCAACTCTTAACCCTATACCCTAAACCCTCAAACATAAACCCTAAACCTTAAACCCTAAACCCTAAACCCTAATACCTAACCCTAAACACTAAAGCCTAAACCGTAATCATAAAACCTAAACCCTAAACACTAAACCCTAAACCCTAAACCTAAACCCTACACCCAAACCTTAAACCCCAAACTCTAAATCCTCAACTCTAAAACCTAAACCCTGACCCTAAACCCTAAACCATAAACCCTAAGCCCTAAACCATAAAACCTAACCCTAAACCTTAAAATCTAACCCTAAATCCTAAACACTAAACACTAAATCCTAAACTATAAAACCTAATCCCTAAACCCTAAACCCTAAACCCTAAACACTAACACTAAACTTAAACCCTAAACCCTAAATCCAAAGTCTAACCCAAAATCCTAAACCCTAAACCTTGAACCCTAAACCCTAAATCCTAAACTCTAAACCTTAAACCCTACACCCTAAACCTTAAATCCTAAACTCAAAACCTGAATCCCTAACCCTAAACCCTAAACCCCAAACCCAAACCATAAACCCTAAATCCTATATTCTAAATCCTAAACCCTAAATTCTAAATTCTAAATCCTAAACCCTAAACCCTAAACCCTAAACACTAGACCCTAAACTTTAAACACTAGACCCTAAACTGTAAACCATAAACCTTAAACCCTAAACCCTAAACCTAAACCCTTAAACCCTATTACCCTAAACCATAAACCGTAAACCCTATGCCCTAACCATAAACCCTAAATCTTATATCCTAAACCCAATACACTAATCTTAAACCCTTAATCCTAAACCCTAAACCTAAACCCTAAACCATACACCCTAAATCCTAAACTCTAAACACTAAACCCTAAACACTAAATCCTAACCCCTAACCCCTAACCCCTAAACCTAAATCTCGAAACCCTTAACCCTAAACTCTAAATTCTAACCCCTAAACCTTAACCCTACAACTCGAAACCCTTAACCCTAAACTCTAAACCCTTAACCCTAAAACCCTTAACCCTAAACCCTAAACCATAAACCCAAAACCCTAACCCTAAATGCTAAATCCGAAACCGTAAAACCTAAATGCTAAACCCTAAATCCAAACTATAAACCCTACACCCTAAACCTTAAAACCTAACCCTAATCCTATACCCTAAACCTTAACCCTAAATCCTAAACCCTAAACATTAAACCCTAAACCTTAAAACCTAAACCCTGAACGCTAACCTTAAACCCTAAACCCCAAACCCTATATCCAAACTATATATCCTACACCCTAAACCCTAAACCCTAAACCCTAACCCTAATCCTATACCCTAAACCTTAACCCTAAACCCTAAACCTTAACCCTAAACCCTAAACCCTAAACCTTAAAACCTAAACCCTGAACCCTAACCCTAAACCCTAACCGTAAATGCTAAATCCTAAACCTAAACCCTAAATGCTAAACAATAAATGTTAAGACAAAAATCCTAAACCATAAACCCTAAATCCTAAATCCAAACTATAAACCCTAAACCTTAAACCTTAACCCTAATCCTATACCCTAAACCTTAAACCTAAATCCTAAACCATAAACGTTAAACCCTATACCTTAAAACCTAAACCCTAAACCCTTAAACCCTAAACATTAAACCCTAAACCCTAACACTAAACCCTAAAGACTAAACCTAAACCCTAAACCCTAAACCCTAAATCCTAAATCCTAAATTCTAAATTCTAAACCCTAAACCCTAAACTCAAACCCTAAACCTAAACCCAAAACCCTAAATCCAAACTCTAAACCCTAAACCCAAAACCTTAAACCTTAAACCCTAAACCCTAAACCCTAAACCTAAACCCTAAACCCTAAACCCTCAACTCTAATCCCAAAACCCTAACTCTAAACCCTAAACCCTAAACCCTAAACCCTAAACCCTAACATGGGGGTCAATTTTCAGAAAACTTCACTGCTCAACCAATTAAGGTGCTGGAATGGTTTTACAGGGAAGAATGCAACACACGCGATAATTCTTAAAACTCTCCCTATAGTCATATGTTGGAACCTATGGAAAAATAGATGCTCAGCTAAGTATGGAGGAAAAACATCAAGTATCTTCAAAGTTAAATACTTGATTTTTAAAGACATGCTTTTACTTCTTCAATCTGTTTTTCCTTACCATCAGTTGCCTGTGATCTGGTCAGAAGTGGTGGATTGCATTGAAAGATGTAATCATGAGATAAGAGTTACTGTAGTTATGTGGAAGACTCCTCCTCCTAGTAAATATAAATTGAATACGGATGGTAGTGCATTGCACAATCCCGGGAAGATTGGAGGGGGAGGCATTCTTAGAGATGAACAAGGGGTCATAATTTATGCTTTTGCTCTACCTCTTGGTGAAGGGACAAATAATCAAGCTGAGGTTCAGGCAGCATGCTATGGTTTACACTGGTGTATACAACATGGATACACTAATATCATTTTAGAAGTTGACTCTGAATTATTAACTAAATGGCTCTTACAGGTTGTTGAGCCTCCTTGGAAGATTCATGTGTACATACAGGACTTACAATTGCTTGCTAAACAGTGCCTCTTTTTTCAATGTATTTATACGTACAAGGAAGCTAATGGTACAACAGACCTCTTGGCCAAACACAATCACAAACATGATATAGTGCAATATTACTACACTCATCTTCAATTGCCCCATGCAATAAAAGGAAGTTATCTATTGGAGAAAATGGGGGTACAAAATTTCAGAAGGATGAAGTTGAAAAGGATCAAACAACCTCCTTGACTATCTATCAAACATGACAGGAACTCACTTAATTTCCGGACAAGTTGATGGACAACAGTAGAAGACATAGTCATCATCAAGACTTTGTCTTCTTGCCTTAATTGCTTCATGAGCTACACTCTCATATTTACTGTGTCTTTTAGGTATAGTAGTTTGAGTAGGCTTAGTTTCTATTTCGTGTAAGGGGAGAGTCTCCCTTATTTTATGTATTATTAGTAACTTTGTATTAAGAGAGGAGTCCTCTCTAGGTGCTTACTTTAAATAATATATCATATTGTATAGGGTTGAGTCGACTAACCTTAGTAGGTAGGTTGACTTCGGACCCACCTTAGGTTTGGAGGTACGGTAAATGTCCCCCTCCTTGTATTCGTTTTTATATATATGATAAGGGCTGGGGGTGATGCTCAGCCCCTGACCCACCCAAGGGTCGTTTTTTTATAAATAAATAATAAATAAAAAAAACCTAACCCTAAACCCTAAATCATACACCCTAAACTCTAAGCCCTAAACCATTACCCTAAGCCCTAAATCCTAAATCCTAAACTATAAACCCTAAATCCTAAATACTAAATCCTAAACCCTAAACCTTAAATCCTAAACCCTAAACCCTAAACCTTAAACCCTAAAACCTAAACCATACACCCTAAAACTTAAACCCTAAACCTTAAACCTTAAACCCTAAACCCTAAACCCTAAACACTAGACGTTAAACCCTAAACCCAATACCTAAACCCTAACCCTATACCTTAAACCCTAACCCCAAACTCTAAACCCTAACCCCATAAACCTAAACCTTAAACCTTGAACCCTAAAGCCTAAACTCTAAACCTTAAACCCTAAAGCCTAAACTCTAAACCTTAAACCCTAAACCCTAAACATTAAATTCTAAACTATAAACCATAAACCTTAACCCTAAACCCTAAAATCTAAACCCTAAACCCTAACCCTAAACCCTAAACCCTAAATCCTAAATCCTAAATCCTAAACCCTAAACCCTCAATCCTAAACTCTTAACCCTAAACCCTAAACACTAAATCCTAACCCCTAAATCCTACACCCTAAACATACAACTCAAAACCCTAAATGCTAAACCTAAAAACCTAAGCTCTAAATCCTAAATCCTAACCCTTAAATCCTACACTCTAAATTCTAAACCCTAAACTCTAAACCATAAACCCTAAAATCTATACCCTAAACCCTAGACCCTAAACCTTAAACACTAGACCCTAAACTGTAAACCATACACCCTAAACCCTAAACCTTAAACCTAAACCCTAAAACCCTATTACCCTAAATCCAAACCCTAAACCCCAAACCTTAAACCCTAAAACTAAATCCTTAACGCTAAACCTAAATCCTAAATCCTAAACTCTAAACGTTAAACCTTAAACCGTAAACCCTAAATCCTAACCCCAAACATAAACTTTAAACCTTTACATCCACACTCTAAACCCTAAACCCTAAATCTAAACTCTAAAGCCTTTACACTAAACCCTATATCCTAAACTCTATACCTTAAAACCTAAACCCTAAACCTTAAACTTGAAATCCTAAACTTCAAACCCTAAACCCTAACCTTAAACCCTAAACCCTAAACTCTAAACCCTAATGCTAAACCATAAATCCAAAACCCTAAACCTAAACCCTAAATCCTAAACCTACAACTCAAAACCCTAAACCCTAAAACCCTAAACACTAAACCCTAAATCCTTAACCCTAAATCCTTAACCCTAAACCATAAACCCTAAACCCTAACCCTAAATCCTAAACCTTAAAACCAAACTCTAAAATCTAAATCTAAACTCTAAACCATACACCCTAAACCCTAAACCCTAAACCCTAACCCAAAATCTTATACCCTAAACCCTAAATCCTAAACCCTAAACGTTAAACCCTAAACCCAAACATTAAATTCTAAACCCTAAACCTAAACCTAAACACTAAACCTTACATCCAAATTCTAAATCCTAAACCCTAAACTCGAAACCCTAAGAACAAAATCCTAAACCCTAAACCCTAAACCCTAAACCCTAAACCCTAACCCTAAACATTAAACCTTGTACCCTAAAGCCTAAACTCTAAACCTTAAAACCTAAACTCTAAACCCTAAACTTTAAATGCTAAACTCTAAACCATAAACCCTAACCCTAAACCCTAAACTCTAAACCCTAAACCCTAACCCTAAATCCTAAAACCTAAATCCTAAACCCTAAACCCTAAATCCTAAACTCTAAACCCTAAACCCTAAACACTAAATCCTAACCCCTAAACCCTAAACCCTAAACCTATAACTCAAAACCCCAAATGCTAAACCTTAAAACCTAAACCCTAAATCCTAAACCCTAAACCTTAAATCCTAAACTCTAACCTCTAAACCCTAAACCATAAACCCTAAACTCTAAACCCTAAACCCTAGACCCTAAATTGTAAACCATAAACCTTAAACTCTAAACCCTAAACCTAAATCCTAAAACCCTATTACACTAATTCCAAACCCTAAACCGTAAACTATAAACCCTAAACCCCAAACCCTAAATCCTAAAACTAAATCCTTAACCCTAAACCTAAATCCTAAATCCTAAGCTCTACACGTTAAACCTTAAACCGTAAACCCTAAATCCTAACCCTAAACCCAAACCTTAAACCTTACATCCACACTCTAAACCCTAAACCCTAAATCTAAACTCTAAAGTCTTTACCCTAAACCCTATATCCTAAACCCTAAATCCTAAACCCTAAATCCTAAATCCTAAACCCTAAACCCTATATTCTAAACTCTAAACCCTAAACCCTAAACACTAGATCCTAACCCATAAACCCTAAACCCTAAATCTACAACTCTAAACCCTAAACACTAAACCCTAAAACCCTAAACCCTAACCAAAAATCCTATACCCTAAACCCTAAATCCTAAACCCTAAACATTAAACCCTAAACCCTGAACCCTAAACATTAAATTCTAAACCCTAAACCTAAACCTAAATACTAAACCCTAAATCCAAACTCTAAACCCTAAACCCTAAACTCAAAACCCTAAACACTAAACCCTAAACTCTAAACCCTAAACCCAAAACCCTAAACCCTAAACCCTAACCCTAAACCCTAAACCTTAAATCCTAAAACCTAAACCCTAAACCCTAAACCGATAACTCATAACCCTAAACCCAAAAAATCTAAACCCTAAACCCTAAACCTATAAATCATAACCCTAAACCCAAAAAACCTAAACCCTAAACCCTAAACCCAAAACCCTAAACCCTAAACCCTAAACCCTAAATCCTAAATCCTAAACTCTAAAACCTAAACCCTAACTCTAAATCCTAAACCCTAAACCTCAAACACTAAACCCTAAACCTAAACCCTAAACCATATCTGCTTAAATGTAATCTCTAAACCCTAAACCGTAAACCTTAAACCCTAACCTCTAAACCAATAAGCAAAAGGTTGAGGAACACATACATTGGAAGCTCAACTCAGACAACTGCTCTTTCTGGTGGGACAATTGGCTTGGTGTTGGACATCTTGCTCAGTTCTCCACTGGTAGTAATAGATTCAACAATATCACTGTGGCAGAATTTTGGGTCGAGGGACAATGGAACTTGAACATGCTCATTCAATAAGCTCCTAACAACTATCTAGCCGACATCTTATCCACAGAACTCCATGTCCAGAAGGATCTCCCAGACCAAGCCATTTGGAAACGTAACACTGATGGAAAATTCACCTGTTCATCTGCTTGGAATGAGATCAGGGAGAAAAGGACCAAGAACAAGTTCAATAAATTCATTTGGCACAAGAGTATCCCTTTTAAAACTTCCTTTCCTTTATGGAGAACTTTACGTGGTAAACTTCCTACTAACGAAAAACTGATCAACTTTGGCAATGAGCCAGTAAATTGTTTTTGTTGTTGTAACAGGCCAGGTTTGGATACCATAGAACACACATTCAACAATGGACAGTTTGCTACCTACATGTGGAAGAGCTTTGCTGCAGCTGCTGGAATCAACACAGATCACAACTCTCTAACTCAACTCATCAAGCAATGGTGGTTGACCAAACACAACAATGCAGCACACAGGCTGTTATTACAAGCTACGCCAATATTCATTTGTTGGAATCTTTGGAAGAATAGATGTGCTAGCAAATATGGAGGCAAGTTGTCCAGTGTTAGTAGAGTCAAATACGCAATCTACAAGGACAATTACAAACTCATGAAGACCACTTTTCCTCAAATCAAATGTCCTTCAAACTGGATGGAATTATTTCAACTGGGGGAAAACTGTACTCATGAGACCAAAGTGACTCCTGTTAAATGGTTAAAACCTCCAGATCAGTGGGTCAAAATCAACATGGACGGCAATGCATTAAGCAATCCTAGCAGAATTGGAGCTGGAGGTATCCTAAGGGATCAAGATGGAGAAATGATACTAGCCTTTGCCACTCCTTTGGGGGAAGGCACTAACAACCAAGCTGAAATAGGAGCAGCCATATTTGGCATGACTTGGGTGCTTCAACTAGGCTACAAGAGTGTCATTTTGGAGGTGGACTCGCAACTACTGGTGGACTGGACCATGCTTAAAGCTAAACCTCCATGGAGCATCAACACACAGCTACAACAGCTTCAAGAGCTCATCAGACAAACCCAATTTTTTAGATGAAAACATACCTTCCGAGAAGCCAATTTTGTTGCCGATTCCTTATCAAAACAAAGTCACAAGATCACAAATCCCCAAATATATTGCAACAGTCAACAACTACCAAAGGAAGCAAGAGCCTATTACCAACTAGACATACTCGAGATGCCAAGTTTTAGGAGAAGGAAAATTAAGAGGATCAAGGAACCTCCCTGAGTTTGGTACTAAACTTTTCAACCTAGCTATGGTCTAAAATTATAGCTATTTTGAATAGTATAGATTTTATTTTTGTGTTGTAAGAGGAGAGTCTCCCTTATTTACAATTCCTAGATTCTATGTATCGAGAGGAGTCCCCTCCTAGGTGCTTAGTGTCTTGGTTTATCTTTTTTGTATGGGGATGTGTTGACTAACCTTTAGGTAGGTCGACTACTGAACCACCATAGGATCGGAGGTTAGGTTTATGTCCCCCTCCTTGTAATTTTGCTTTATTTATTTATGCTTAGCCTGAGGGTGTTGCTAAGCCCCTGACCCCTTCAAGGGTGATTAAAATAAAAAAATAAAAAAAACCTCTAAACCTAAACACTAATCCCTAAAGCCTTAACCCTAAACCCTAAATCCTAACTTCTAAACCCTAAACCCTTAATCCTGAACCCTAAACCATAACCCAAAATCCTAAATCCAAACTCTAAACCCTAAACCCTAAACATTAAACCCTAAATCCTAAACTCTAAAACCTAAACCCTAAAGCCTAAATCCTAAACCCTAAACCCTAAACCCTAAACAATTTACCCTAAACCCTAATCCCTAAATCCTAAACAGTAAACCCTTAACCCTAAACCTATAACCCAAAACCCTAAACCGTAAAACCCAAACCCTTTCCCTATACCCCAAAACCTAACCATAAACCATAAACCATAAACCTTAAACTCTAATCTTAAACAATAAACCCAAAACCTAGAACTCAAAACCCTAAATGCTAAACCCTAAACCCTAATCCTAAACTCTAAACGTGGAACCCTAATTCCTAAACTCTAAACCCAAAACCCAAAACCCTTAACCCTAAAACCTAAACCCTAAAAAATAAATCCTAATATCTAAACGTCAAGCCCTAAACTCTAAACCCTAAACCCTAAACTTAAACCCTAAACCCTAAACCTTAAATCCAAACTCTAAACCTTACCCCCTAAACCCTAAAACCTAACCCTAAATTCTATAACCTAAACCTAAACCTAAACCCTAAACCCTAAATCCTAAACCCTAAACCTTAAAACCTATTTCGTAAACCCTAAACCCCCCTCCCTATTTCCTAATTTTTTTCTCTCTCTACGCTAAACACTCCCATTTTTCTGCACAAAGGGCTACAAACCTAGCGGCTACTAACACAGCCGGAATGGCGCGGAGCCGCCGGTGGCCTTCCTCAGGTCGCTGAACTAGTCCCAAGAGGAGTGCCTGGATCATAAGAACAAAACCCATTAAGAATCACCCTCTAATTCATACAACAGCTCAGTGAATTCACAAAATTCTGAGGCGATGAACAGTGCGATTTCTGGGAGGGAAATAATTAGATGGAGCTCAAAAAATTATGTCCCCAGATGGCATTAGGTTAATTCAAGGAAAGATGTTTAGTGGGAATGAATCTCCTAATCAAGAGCTACAACACACTAAAAAATCGAGTGATTCTATCCTGCCAATTGCAAGATATGTTGAGGCGAATTCTGGGAAAATTGCCGCTGAATCTCCCAAATCGCGCCTTCAAATTCGAGCAACTTCCACGCAAATTCTAAGGGAAGTGGTTACTAGGGATTACTCGTCTAATGAAGAGGTACATCTCACTGCAATCTCAAGTCATTTGGACGGTCAAATCACCGGCGATGAAGTTTCCGGTGGTGAAACAGTCACAAACACTAAAAACGGCGGGGAGGCAACTAGAGGAAGCTATTCTAATTATAGGGAAGTTCATCTTACTAATATATCCATTAATCTAGCCCATGAAAAGGTCCAAGAGGGAATTCCGATAACTTTGGTTAACTCCAGCCAGCCGGAAATTGCAGAACAACCTCAAAGGCATGAAGCTAACTCACAAGGGTCCTTTTATGATAATTATGCAAATTCGAATGGCCAAAAACAGGCTCAACATAGAATTGACGATCGAGGCAATGAGGTTCAATCTAGAGAAAAAGATCAAAGAGCCAAACAAGCTCAAAATGATCACCAAGTTAATGATGCTACTAAAATTATGAAGGTGGTTGGTGTGGAGAGTTCATCTCAATTCTCCTTTGGAGTTAAGGCTGGTGATACAGGGCCAACCATTGGGATACAAAATGATCCAGGTAAAGGAACTAACTCCAACAATTCTATTGCTACTGACCAAATGCAGGTACAACAAACAACTAGCAGCAAATCACAATGCTGGAATTCTGAGTGATAGTGAAACCCAATTGCAAATGAATGCGAAGGGGCGGAAGGCTGGTCAATTAATTGAGCAGGAACAGGGGCTGAAAGACAATAATTCCCATCAGCAAACTAACCAAGATCAGGACAAGGAGAATGCAAAACTGGTACTGAAACAACAAACAAAACGTGGGGAGAAGTATGAGCCTAATAGTTACCCCAATGCCTTCCCTAATTAAATTTCATCCAACTTTGAAAAACATATTCCTCAAATCCAAAAAAGTCAGCAAACCAGTACCCAAGATCGATCCAATGGTGAAACCAACCTTACCAACATTGAAAATACCTAAAAAGATCAAAGCATTGAACCTGCTCCTTACACAGTGATTCAGACTCTGGCTGTAAGACTTAGGAAAAACCATGATAAATGTGATGTTCCCATTGATCTGGTGCCTCCTAAGCACACCTCCAAGCAAGGTTTACCTGTTGTCATTTATGATATGGATGACTTCATGACAAAATTAACTGTGGATTGCAAATATACCAGTAGGTAAATCCAGTAGTACCATGCCTAAAGTGGAACTCATTCGAAAAAGTTTCATCATGCAAACTCAACTGAATGAAGGGGCCAATATAGCTCACTATAATGCATGTCTTTATTGATTTAGATAATGAACTAGACTACAACACAGTGTGGACACATCAAAGAATGACCACTGAGGGCAAACTTATGAGAATACAGGCCTGGACCCCTAACTTTTGACCTGATGAGGAAACTCCTATTGTCCCTATATGGGTACTGCTTCCAGGATTGCCATGGCATTGTTTCAAGAAAGAATTTATAACACCCCTGCTAGCTTCTATAGGAAAAGTTCTGTACCTAGACACAACTTCCATTAAAAGAACTACAGCTAGCATGGCCAAGGTGAAAGTCCAAGTGGATTTAACCAAAGCTAGACCTCGACATGTTTGGATTGGGTTAGATGAAGAGGACCTTACCATAGGAAGATGGCAAGCTATTGAATATGAAGGTATTCCTCCCTACTGTGATTACTGCTGACATCAAGGCCACATAATACATGAATGCAACTTCAAAAGGAGGGATGAGGAATTCAAAAAAAGGAAAGAGTTGGAAGCTGAGACAAAAGACAAATAAAGGTGAACAGGTGCAGAAAGGAAATGACAGCAAATAGGCAAAGACAAAGGATAAAGACTCCGAACACACCCAAGCTACCAAGGAAGGTAAACACCAAAGACAACAAGAGCAACAAAGAGAAGAAGAATGGCAAATACAAAGGAGGAAAAACAATAGACAACATGGGGATAAAAATCAGAAAACAGCATGGAGGCCAACCTCACCACAAAACAGGATGACAAAGGAGCATCAACAAAGTACAGCACAACAAACAGGTACAACAGTTCATTCTAATAACAACTCGTTTACTAAGTTGAATGTGCAGGAACAACAAAATATACACAGGGAAGGGCCTGCCAGCAATGGAAGGACACCACCACAAGGAGCACAGAAAAGGTATGAAACAAATCACAATAAGGAAAAACAAAATTCACAAAAAGGAAACAATGAGAGCAACAAGAGCACAGGTATTAACTCAATGCTCCCAATCCTCACAAACCCCAATAATCTTTCCCTTGAATGTATGATTGAAGTTGAAGGAGGGATGGATGGGGGCAAGTCAGGAGAAACATACTAACATGCAGGAAGGGGTGTCCAAAGGGGGGAATTTGCCTCATGTTCTGTATGAGGGTACACACATTGACCATAGTCTTGACCTTAGAGCCTCTGCTACCAGTCAGGGTCAACAACAAATGCAATCTGGGGTTAAAAATCAATTTGTTACTGAAATTGATGGTTCCAGATAGCAAGTTGAGGTAAGAAACAAGGAAAAACAAAATAAAGGAGATATGGCAAAAGACATGGGAGCCAAAGCAAGTACTAGCAACCAGGAGGGCATTCCCAAAAGCAAAAAACAAACCTAGCAAAAAGAAAAGGGATGCTGCAAAAAAGAAGCAGAACTAACAACAGGATGATCAGCAAGGAGAGCAAAATAAGAATGTTGAGTTTTGCAAGAAGTTTATTATGGTAGATGACCAGCAGGCCATGGATTTTATTCCTCTACAGGCTCAGTATATGACCCCCCCTCCTACTGTTCCTCCTGATAAGGGTCAGAGTAATTGTCAAGTTAACACTATCCCCATTATTGATGAATATGCTGTAGAGAATTCTGAGGATGAAGTTGATGTGGATAATCAATCTCTTAAGGATCCTGATAATGATGTCATTAGTGAGTTATTGATTAGAGCTTTCAGTCCACACAATGATAAGGGTCTGGAAGATGAAATTCAGCAGGTAACTAATACTCAGGGTTTATCTCCAAGAGGTCTTCATCATACTGGTTTCCAATTCAAAAATCTAGACATCAACACTGTCACTGCTGGCAGACCAAACACTAGGCTCTTCACCTCCAAATCATCTTAATGATTAGTACACACATTTGGAATGTGAGGGGGATCAACACCCAGGGGGTCCTTGAAAGACTCAAAATGCTCAAGAAGATGCACCAACTCTCCATCATTGTTGTCCTTGAACCCTTTTCAGACACTATCCATGTTCAAAGTTTTAAAAACCAATTAGCTATGGTGTTATGCTGTGAGTAATTGCAATGGAAAATTTTGGCTTTTTTGGAATATGGTCATTGACTGTGTTATACTGGAGGAGGATGAACATAAAATTACTTGTGATATAGGTCATAATGAGTTACAAACTCACTTCATCACAACCTTTGTATATGCTAAGTGTAAGGATCATCTCAGAAGACCCCTATGGGATAGAATGTTATATTTTGCTGCTGAAAATAACAAACCTTGGTGCTCAGTAGGTGACTATAATGTGATTACTTCCATTGAGGAAAAGCTGGAAGGTGTACCTTACAACATGAGAAAAAGCTTAGAATTCATAGCAGTGATTGAAGCTTGTGGGCTCCTGAACTTAGGCTTCAGTGGACAGAAATTTACTTGGTCCAACAACAGAGGTATACATCATAGAGTATGGAAACGGCTAGACAGAGCTCTTGTTACTGATGCTTGGCTGGAAAGAATGCCCCAGACTACCATCACTCATTTACCTTCTGTAGGGTCAGATCACTGCCCACTACTGCTGGAAATGATTGCTAAGGATGAAGAACACATCATATATTTTAAATTCCTGAATTGCTGGGCAGACCAACATAATTTTCTAGACATGGTTAAATCCTGCTGAGAAAGGATTGTAGAGGGCAACAACATGTGGAGATTTCACCAGAAATTGAAAAGGTTGTCCAACACTCTTAGCAACTGGTCTAGAGGGGAATTTGGATACATTTTCAGTAAAGTCAAGGAGTTTGAGGAGAAGGTCAGAACTGCTGAGGAGAAACTTATTCAAGACCACACTGACAACAACAAGACATCTCTTCATGAGCTTAATGTAGAATACATCAGGTTTTTGTAGTTAGAGGATTCCATTTTGAAACAAAAAACTCAATTACAATGGTTCAAAGAGGGTGATCACAACACAAAATATTTTCATTCTCTGATAAGAGGAAGAAGAAGAAGGTTATTTATTTACAAGTTTAGCAGGGAAGATGGGGAATGGATACAGGGAGATGAAAAAATTGTTGAGGCTGCTTGTGACCATTTCCACAATATATTTACAGGGGAAAACAAACTCATCAATGAAGATGCTTTGGATTGTATCCCTAGGATGGTTAACCAAGAGCATAATAATATCCTAACTACTATTCCTACTTTGGAAGAGTTGAAAGAGGTTGTGTTCTCTATGAATCCTAATTCTGCAGCTGGTCCGGATGGGATGAATGGGTATTTTTTCCAGAAATGTTGGCATATTATCAAGCATGATCTTCTTGGTGTCATTCAAGCATTCTTCTGTGGCCAAATGATTCCTAAATGTTTCTCTCATTCTTGCATTGTTCTCCTACCTAAGGTCAGCAACCCCAACAAGCTTATAGAATTCTGCTAATGAAGGTTACAGATTCAGTCAAGAGGAAGAAACTTATAATATCGTAGCTGCTCATGGTTATTTTGGCCGATTGATCTTCCAATATGCTAGTTTCAACAACTCTCGTTCGCTTCACTTCTTCCTAGCTAATTGGCCTGTAGTAGGTATCTGGTTTACCGCTTTAGCCATCAGTTTAAGCAACTTCACTAAGCAAGATCATATCTAAACTGGTGAGCTCTAGACTTGGTCCTATTTTACCTGATTTGGTTTCACTCAACCAGTCTGGTTTTGTCAAAGGGAGAAGTATATCGGAATATATTATGCTTGCCCAAGAGATAATTCATCAGATTAAGAAACCAAATATTGGGTGCTATGTTATTATTAAATTAGACATGGCTAAAGCATATGATAGAGTCTCTTGGTCCTATATATGCTTGGTGTTGAGACGAATGGGGTTTGATGAGTTCTTTATTGATATGGTTTGGAGGATCATGGCAAACAACTGGTACTCTATCTATTAATGTCAATGGCAAAAGACATGGTTTCTTTCATTCCACTAGAGGTCTCAAGCAAGGTGATCCATTATCTCCTGCCCTATTTATTTTAGGTGCAGAAGTCCTTTCTAGATCCTTGAACAGACTTCACAGCAACCCTGATTATCATGGTTTCTTCATGGAACTCAGAGGTCCCCAAGTGAACCTTTTAAGTTTTGCAGATGATATCATTCTCTTCATTTCTGGAAGACAAAAATCTCTGAAACTCATTATGCAAACCCTGAACTCTTATGAGGAGACCTCAGGCCAACTTGTTAATATAGATAAAAGTCACTTTATGGTCCATCCTAATGCCTTCAACAGCACCAGAGATAGGATCACTGGCTTCAGACAAAAGGAGGGTCCTATCACATACCTTGGTTGCCCTTTATTTGTTGGTAGACCTAGGATTTTTTTTATTTTTTATCTTATTAACAAAGTGTTGTGCAGAATCATAGATTGGCAAACAAAACTATTAAGCTATGGTGGTAGAGCAATCCTAGTCAAGCATGTGTTGCAATCTCTACCTATTCACCTCTTATCAGCAGTGACTCCTCCTGTTACTGTCCTCAAACAGATCCAAAGTATCATGGCAAACTTCTTCTGGGGATGGAGGAATGAAAGAAAAAAATACCATTGGGCTTCTTGGAAAAACTTAAGCTTTCCCTATGATGAGGGGGGCGTGGGCATGAGGAATCTCAAGGATGTGTGCATGGCTTGCCAATATAAACAATGGTAGATTTTTAGATCCAAACAAACCCTTTGGGGAGATTTTTTGAAGGCCAAGTACTGTCAAAGGTCTAATCCTATTAGTAAGAAATGGGATACAGGAGAATCCTTGACCTGAAAACATCTAATGCAGAACAAACATAAAGTTGAAAAACACATTCAATGGAAACTCAACTCAGGCAACTGTTCTTTCTGGTGGAATAATTGGCTTGGTGTTGGACCTATCGCTCAGTTCTCCACTGACAGTAACAGATTCAACCAGATCACTATGGCAGAATTTTGGCTTAAGGGACAATAGAACCTGAATATGCTAATTCAATACGCCCCTAGCAATCAACTCTCCAACATCCTATCCACAGAACTATACATCCAGCAGGACATCCCAGAAAAAAGCTGTCTGGAAACCTAGCACTGATGGAAAATTCAGCTGCTCATCTGCATGGAATGAGATCAGAGAAAAGAGGATCAAGAATAAGTTCAACTCCTTCACTTGGCACAAGAGTATCCCTTTTAAAACTTCTTTTCTTTTATGGAGAACTTTACGTGGTAAGATTCCTACTAACAAAAAACTAACGAGCTTTGGTAATGAGCCAGCAAACTGTTTTTGTTGTTGTAGCAGGCCAGGTTTGGACACCATAGAACACACCTTCAACAATGTATAGTTTGCTACCTACGTCTGGAAAAGCTTTGCTACAGCTGCTGGAATCAACACAGATCACAGCTCCCTGCCCCAACTCATCATGCAATGGTGGTCAGCTAAATATAATAATGAAGCACACAGGCTGTTACTACAAGCTACACCAATATTCATATGTTGGAACCTATGGAAGAATAGATGTGCTAGTAAACATGGAGGGAAGCAGTCCAATATTAGTAGAGTCAAATATGCAATCTACAAGGACAACTACAAAATCATGACTACAACTTTCCCTCAAATCAAATGGCCCTCAAGCTGGAGGGACCTGATTTAGCTGGGGAAAAAATGTATTCACGATACCAAAGTAACTCTTGTGAAGTGGATAAAACCTCCAAATGAATGGGTTAAGATTAACACGGATGGCAGTGCATTACAGAACCCAGGTAGAATTGGAGCAGGAGGCATCATAAGGGACCAAGATGGAGAAATGTTGCTAGCATTTGCAACTCCTTTGGGGGAAGGATCGAACAACCAAGCTGAAATAGCAGCATCTATATTTGGGATGACCTGGTCCCGGAACTAGGATACAGGAAAATCCTCTTGGAGGTAGATTCACAGCTCTTGGTGGAGTGGATAATGCATAAAGCTAATCCCCATTGGAGTATTAACACACATATATTGAAACTGCAGGCTCTCACCAGTCAGACACAAGAGTTCAAATGCAAGCATACCTTCCGAGAAGCCAACTGTGTTGCTGATATTCTTTCAAAACACAGTCAGAAGATTACTAGCCCACAACTCTACTTTAACATTCATCAACTACCAAAAGAAACTAGAGCCTACTATCAACTAGATATGCTCGAAATGGCAAGTTTCAGAAGAAGAAAGATTAAGAAGATCAAAGAACCTCCTTGAGAAGAGTTACTACCTTTTCAACCTAACTATGATTCCACAATTATAGTTCTTTTGAATAGGCATAGAGTTTACCTTTTTTTGTTAATTGTAAGGGGAGAGTCTCCCTTTGTTACGCTTCCTAGAATCTTTGTATCGAGAGGAGTCCTCTCTTTTAGGTGCTTAGCTTCTAGGTTTCACTTTATAGTACGGGGATGAGTTGACTATCCTTCTAAGGAAGGTCGACTGATGAACCACCATAGGATCGGAGGTTAGGTTTATGTCCCCCTCCTTGTACTTATTTTGTTTTATTTATGCTAAGGCCTAGGGGTGTTGTTGCTGCCCCTGAACTCTACACTCTAAATACTAAACTCTAAACCCTAAATCCAAACTCTAAACCCTAAACCCAAAATCCTAAACTCTAAACTCTAAACCCTAAACCCTAAATCCTAAACTCAAAACCATAAATCCTAACCGTAAAACGTAAACCCTAAACCCTGAACCCTAAACCTAAACCCTAAACCCTAAACCCTAAATCCTAAACCTAAACCCTAAACCCTTAACCACAAATCCTAAAACCTATACCCTAAACCGTTAATTTGGAACCCTAAATCCTAAACTCTAAACCCTAAACCCTAAACCCTTAACCATAAACCATAAACCCTAAACACTAAACCCTAACCCCAAACCATAACTACTAAACCTAAACCCTAAACACTAAACCCTAAATCATAAACTCTAAACTCTAAAGCCTAAACCCTAAACTCTAAACCATAAACTCAAACCCTAAACCCTAAATCCAAACTCTAAACCCTAAACCCTAAATCCTAAATCCTCAACTCTAAACCCTAAACACTAACCCTAAACCCTCAACTCTAAACCCTAAACCCTAACCCTAAACCCTAAATCATAAACCCTAAACCCTAAACCCTAAACCCTAATCCCTAAATCCTAAATCCTAAACTATAAACCTTAAATCCTAAATACTAAATCCTAAACTCTAAACCCTAAACCCTAAACCCTAAACACTAGACATTAAATCCTGAACCCTAAATCCTAAGCGCTAAACCTGAACCCTAAACCCTAAACTCTAAACCCTAAACCCTAAACACTAGATCCTAACCCTTAAAACCCTAAACCCTAAACCCTAAACTTCAAACCCTAAACCCTAAAACCCTAAACAAAAATCCTAAACCCTAAAACTAAACCCTAAAACTAAACCTTAAACCTAAATCCTAAACCCTAAATCTACACCCTAAACCCTACACCCTAAACCCTACACTCTAACCTAAAATCCTACACCCTAGACCTAAATCCTAAACCCTAAACCATAAATCTTAAACCCTAAATGTTAAACCATAAACCTTGAACCCTAAACACTAAATTCTAAACCCTAATCCTAAACCTAAACCCTAAACCCTAAATCCAAACTCTAAACCCTAAACCCTAAACTCTAAACCCTAAACCCTAACCCTAAACCCTAAATCCAAAACTAAAAACCCTAAATCCTAACCCTAAACTCTAAACCGTAAACATTAAACCCTAAACTTTAACCCTAAACCCTAAACCCTAAACCCTAAATCCTAACCCCTAAACCCTAAACCTACAACTCAAAACCCTAAGCCCTAAAACCTAAACCCTAAACCTCAAGAAATTAGCTTTCTCGGCTAATTTTACAATGTTTCAGCATCAATAGGATGGAGAATGAGCCGCCAGCGAATAGATTTAGACCACCCGATCCATCTACAATGATGCCCAAGCAAAATAGAATTCCTCTGTTACAAGAATCATCTTCAGATTCATCCTACAACTCCTCGCAGGTGAGAGAAGAAGCAATCCACACTGCAACGGCTGAGAGGGAGTTGGACGGGACTCGTACAAATCGTTCTATGGAAGAATCGAGTCTGAATCATGGAATAAGGACAGGTGACAAAGAATCCCCATCCCAAGTTCGTCATCATAATCCAAAATCATACGATTTAACCATCCAAGATACGAGGAATCAACAGGCGACGGCGGCGAGGAGCTCTGGTGAATCGCCTCAATTGCGCCATCAAAATCGCAACATCGAGGAAGTGATTCGAACTGATTGTGATACTGGAGAATACAATACTGAGCGTGGAGGACATGCCACTGAAACTTCAAGTACCTTCCCTGGAGGAATCACCGGCAAAGAAAATTCCGGTGACTCGACCAGAATTCCGGTGATGAATTTCGAAAATTTGCAACAAAGTGAGGATACGCAGGTGATAGCACCGGCAAAAAATCAACATAGGGAAGGTAAGAAATCTGTTCAAGATTTGGGTCAATCTAGTACCTCTAATGTGGAAGATTTCAACAAAGAAACATGGTAAGGAATCAGGTAATATTCCTATTGATAATCCTCGTCCAAATGTAACTCCTGCGTATAATGTTTCTGGTAATGAGTTACATAGAATTGGGAAGGATCAATCACAGGCTTGGGTTGCTAAAGAACAGGGTAATTCTAGGGATCTAAGGCAGGTTCATGGTACTCAGACTAAGATTGATAATCGAACTGATACACAGCAGGCTTATGATACGCTCAAATTACACCTCCCTAAAGAAGTATAAGCGATCGTTATCAAGTAAAGAACCCAACTCTTAGGTTGGGGTCGATCCCACGAGGAAAATGGTTTAGACTTTACTTTAACTCACAATTATATTCAATTAGCCAAAGTACTTCCAAAAAAACAACAATTAATTAAAAGGGGGG